>JASDQU010106641.1:104405-116435 GCA_032191745.1 Picea mariana | reverse complement strand
TAAATTTGAAATCGAGAAGTTCAATGGAAAGAACAATTTCGAGATCTGGAAGGTTAAAATGCAAGATTTGCTAGTGCAATAAGGTGTTACGAAGGCGCTTGTGGGAAAATCGAAGAAACCAGTGACCATTACAGATGAAGAGTAGGAAGAAATTGATGCGAGAGCACAGAGTGCCATACATTTGTGCTTGGCTAATGATTTTCTGTTCAACATTGTTTCAGAGAAGACATCAGTCGGTTTACAGACGAAGCTGGAAAGCTTGTATATGAAAAAATCCTTGACGAACAGGATCTTTCTGAAGAGACAATTGTACAATTTGCGCATGAAGGAAGGTACGAAAATAGATGATCATTTAAATGTTTTTAATGCTCTTTTAGTTCAGTTGACTAGCATGGGAGTAAAATTCGAATCTGAAGATAAGATAATTACATTATTGTTTTCTTTTTCCATGTCATGGGATCACTTTGTTACCTCTATTATTTTCAGCACAACAAAAAATATTGAGTTTGATGTTATTTTTGGAGCACTACTGTCTGAGGAAACAAGGAAGAAAACCAATTTAGAAACCTCTACATCTGAGGCAATGATGGTCAGAGGCAGACCAAAAGAAAGAGGACAGGGTCAGAGGGATTTCTCTCATTCAAATTCGAAGGGAAAAAAGATCAAGCTTAAGTGCTGGTTTTGTAGCAAATTGGGACACCTGAAGAAGGACTGTTGGAAGCAACAACAAGCCTCCAAAGATGACCCTCCAAAAGAAATGAAGGAAGTGAACGCAACTGAAACAGGTTCAACAACAGGTTCAAGTATGAATGATGAAGTTTTATCAATTAGCATTGGTTCACGTCATGATCAATAATGATTATTAGATTACAATGCTTCAAATCACAAGTGTCTTCATAGACACTGGTTTGTTACTTACCAGTCCATAGATGATGGAATAGTTTGCATGGGAAATGATATCACGTGTAAAGTTGTGGGAATTGGTAGCATTTGAATTAAGAGGTTTGATGAAACTGTTAAAATACTAATTGATGTGAGATATGTACCTGAGCTTAGGAATAACCTAATTTCTTTGGGAGTCTTAGACACTGGAGGATATAAGAGTATTTTTCAAGGTGTAATTATCAAGGTCTACAAAGGAATCCTACTGGTTATGAAAGCGAAGAAGGTTGGTAACATGTTTATGTTAGAAGGAAGAACCAAGTCAGATCATGTGATAATTGTGTCCGAGAATGACAGTGATTTTGTTCAACAGTGGCATCAATGGTTGGGCCATATGAGTGAAAGAGGATTGAAGGTATTATCTTATCGCAAGTTGCTTCCTAGTCTAAATTCTTTAAAATTAGATTTATGCAAGCACTGTGTTTATAGAAAATAAAATAGGCAGAAATTTAAAACAGGAAGACACACCAGTGAGGAATCCTTGATTATATCCATTCTGATGTTTGGGGACCATCCCCTACTATTTCATATGGAGGATCATTGTATTTTGTAACTTTTATAGATGATTTCTCTAGGAAGGTTTGGGTCTATATGTTGAAAGGAAAGGTTGATGCATTTATTGTTTTCAAGCAATTTAGAGCTTTAGTGGAATAGAGCACTGGTAGGTCCCTTAAATGTTTAAGAACTGATAATGGTGGTGAATTTACATCAATGTAATTTGAGAACCATTGCAAGGATTTTGGGATTGATAGGCATAAAACCACTGTCTATACTCCTCATCAAAATGGAGTTGTTGAACACATGAACAAGACTCTTCTAGAGAGAGCAAGGAGTATGCTTAGTAACACCAACTTGCAACAGGAACTGTGTGAAGAAGCAATAACTACAAATTGTTATCTGGTGAATCGATCACCATAAAAAACAATAGAGTGCAAGATTCCTGAAGAGGTATGGAAAGGTCACCCTTGTAATTATTCTTATCTTAAATTTTTTGGTTGTGAAGCTTATGCTCTAATTCTGAAACATCGGTGTTCTAAATTAGATCCAAAATAAAAAAGGCTTATCTTTGCTGGATATGGTGATGGTATTAAGGGGTACAGGTTGTGGGATCCTACTACCCACAAGATCAGAATTAACAGAGATGTAATATTTGATGAATCATCTCTCATTAAATCAGATGTAGATGTTCAAATGAAACAAGAAGAAGTACCTAAGTATCAACAAATTCAGTTTGAAACCAGTTCAAATATAGATGAAAGTGAACATGAACAAGTTTCTAAAGATGTTCATGAAGATTTTCCTATAGAGGAAGACATGGTTGATGATAACAATCAACAAAATGTGGATGAGCCACAAAATTTCTTAAGGAGATCTACGCGGGTCAAAAATCCTACAAGAAGGTATGATGATTTTGTTTCGTCAGTTATTTTAAGTACTAATGATGATGAACCTTCATGCTATTAGGAAGTTGTGAAGGGTTCTAACAATGACAAATGGAAAGAAGAAATGAAGAATGAAATCAAGGCATTAGAGAAGAATGCCACATGGGACCGGGTAGAACTTCCAAGAGACTAAAAAACTGTAGGTTGCAAATGGGTCTACAAGATGAAGAAGGGTGTTGATGATAGGGTGGAAAGGTACAAAGCAAGGCTAGTTGCGAAAGGATATTCTCATAAAGAAGGTATTTACTTTCATGAGATTTTTTCACTAGTTTTTAAAATCATTTCAATTTGAAGTATGTTAGCATTAGTTGCATCACTTGATTTGGAGTTGGAGTAGCTAGATGTTAAGATTTCTTTCTTACATGGAGATTTGGATGAGGATATTTACATGGAACAACCTGAAGGGTTCGTTCAGAATCACAACAAGAAATTTGTTTGTAGGCTCAAGAAATCATTGTATGGTCCGAGGAAGTAGCCCAGACAATGGTACAAGAAATTTGACTCTTTCATGATGAGTCAGAATTATTCAAGGAGTGAGTATGATCATTATGTCTACTTTAAGAAATTAAATAATGGCATATTCATTATCTTAGTATTTTATGTTGACGATATGATTTTAGAAAGAAAAATAATAACTGAGATCAACAGGTTAAAGGCTCAAATGGCTAGGACGTTTGATATGAAAGATCTAGGAGCAGTAAAGCAGATTTTTGGCATGGAGATATTCAAAGACAAGAGGAATGGTAAGCTTTGGTTGTCACAATGGAAGTATGTCAAGAAAATACTTTTGAGGTTTGGTATGAACAGTGTGAAACCAGTTTCTGTACCTTCCGCTTCCCATTTGAAGCTTTCTTCAAGTTTATGTCCTAGTACAAAAAGAAGAAAATGAATATATGTCTCGAATACCATATGCTAATGCAGTAGAAATTTTAATGTATGCGATGGTTAGTACAAGACCGAACATTTCACATGCAGTTGGGGTTGTCAGCAGATATATGGAAAATCCAGGAAAAGAGCACTGAGCAATAGTGAAATGGGTGCTTCGATATTTGAGGGGCACAAGTGATTACTGTATCACCTATAACGATGGTCGTGAGTTTGTCTGTGGATATGTTGATTCTGATTATGTAGGTGATTTGGAAAAAATGAAGTCAGCTTTAGGATATGTCTTTACTCTTGCAAGTGGAGCTATTAGTTGGATGTCAAATCTACAGAGCATTGTTGCTTTGTCCACTACAAAAGCAGAATACATAGTTTCTTCACATGCTTGCAAAGAGACGGTTTGGTTAAAAGGTTTGTTTGGTGAGTTTGGAAGGATGTAGGACAAAGTAAAGTTATTTTGTGATAGTCAATGTGCTATTCACTTGGCCAAGAATCCATCCTACCACAATAAAACTAAACATATTCCTATAAAGTACCATTTTGTAAGACATGTCATCGATGAAGGTGGATTTTCTCTTGAAAAGGTTCATACAAAAGAGAACTAAGAAGACATGTTCACAAAACCAGTACTGTTAGAGAAGCTACGATGGTGCTTGGCTTCTCTTGGCTTTCAGAATAGGTGATGAACAAAGAAGGAGAAAGGTATCAAGTTAATTGTTGTCAAGGTGGAGATTGTTAAATGGTGACAACGAATTCCCCCTATTTCCCAGCATTGGTTGTAACTGTGAGACCAAGAATAGGAGTGCATTAATTGAGTTAGTTTCTTGTGTAATTTTCTATTAATCTATGTATGCCCATAGAGGCTGACAGGAGGGATGTGTGAGACTGTTGTAATCTTCCTTCTTTGAATAAGAAAGAGAACCGATACCTGCTTGGTGGACGTAGCCCATGTTTGGGTGAACCATGTAAATTCTTACGTTTTGTGTTTGATCTATTCTGTAAATGTTTTCCGCTACATACTAGATCATGTTTAAATGGAAGATTTATTAACACAATGTAGACTTCACCTCCCTCCTCAACTTTGGACTGGGACTCGCAATCCACTTGTCTCCTCGCGCCAAAACATTTGGAACTCATCTTTGAGATGCAAAGGGATATGCAGGATAAACTACACATGCATACCCTGCAACAACCATATTGACATTCTATATGATGTTCTCTCGAGTTCCCAGAGCCAACAATGGTGCTTGATCTGTGCACAACCGTACATTTTCACTCCTCATGGTGGAATTCATCTCGAAAAATGTTTCACTGGTTCATCCAATGCTTAGTCCTTTTCCTTTTATCTCTATGCACTGCTTTTGCAAAAATATTGTAGAAGTTTACATTTTCCTGTTTAGAATTATCTCCTATTGCTCGGATAGTTTAGACATTAAACTTCACTTTCACCTGCTCCGGTTTCCATTTTTTTGGCGGAACATGTGACACTTTTTTGCCATGATCCACAAAAAAAAAAACAAGTCACCACCTATTCTAGTTTCCACTTGTCTGGAAGAACGGGTGGCATACCTCCAGACATGGTTCCATTATGTATGATTACTACAGAATTTTGAGGCAACAAAGCTTTTTTTATTTACAAAAAAAAAACATTTTAAACAATTCCAAGTAATCTCTTACCTTTCTTAAGGTGATAGACAAATTTTGGTCTCCGTGAAATTTAACCATCATCATCATCGTTTTATTATTATGCCGAAGGCATATCTTAGGGATATATTTTCACGAAAACCTATCAGTTGACAGGTTTTTGGAAACCTTCCCTCTGTCATCATTAACTCTTTGCTTCTATCTGATATCCCTTCGAAACCGCCCCTCTATCATCATTAAATCTTTGCTTCTATCTGAAATTAATTAAATCGTTGCCTCTGCAACACTGCTGCACTACCTTTGTTGGTGTTTGCATATTTGAATACAAGTTACATTGAAGTTTATGTGAGGGATAATCATATGTGCACTAAGCAGGACGCAGATTGGGGTCTTGCACTTCTCAGCTTTAAGTTGAAACTGAAGAATTTTGAGTTATTTGCTCTGGCAGTGGACGACTTGCGATGTCTCCTTTCATACTCTAAAGATGGTTTGTTGGGGGTCAAATTACCCAACAAATTTGGGCTGACTCATTTAATCTAGAGGGACACAAAAGGTTAGTAATGCTAAAAGGAAATAACTAGTGGGAAGGGGAATTAGGGTATTTCTCATGCTTTCATAGAACTTTAGGATTTTGTAACTGAATGGGGCGGGCTCAAGAACACAGTCCCAATTGTTGTCCAAGAAGAAGGAATCTTTCTTATACATCCCCACATGGGACTTCATATAAGAGGAGAAGGAAGAGTTCTTGGAGGAGGCCTTAGCATAAATTATGGGTTCTATTCCATAGCTAGATTTGCATACACGGGGTATTTTGGGTTCTATTCTATAACTAGATCTGCATACATGGGGTATTTTGGGTTCTATTCCATAGCTATATTTTCATACATAGGGTATTCTAGGTTCTATTCCATATCTATATCTGCATACATAGGGTATTCACTCTTTGCTTCTAAATTTGGGATTTTTTTGGACTATGGTTTTTATTTGATAGATTGAAATTTTTGATGAATTGCAATTATACTGGGAGATTACTTATTTCCATAGCCATGGTATGATGCACAAGTGCGTATATATGTTTTTTCGTCTATTTTTTACTTATTTCATAGAACTTCAGGGCCTTGTTACTGAGTGTGTCAAGCTTGGGTACATAATCCCAACTGTTTTCCAGGAAGAGGGATTCTTTCTTATACACCCCACATGAGCCTTCACATTAGAGAAGGAAGATTTCTTGGAGGAAGCACCAACATAAATTCTAGCTTCTTGGAGGAAGCCTTAGCATAAATTCTAGCTTCATGGAGGAATCCTTAGTATAATTTCTAGGTTCTATTCCAGAGTTGTATCTGCATACAACTAATTTTTTCTATTTTCTTGTAAATTTGGGATATTTTTTGGACTTTATGATTGGCGTTTGATGGAGTGAAATTTTGATGAATTGCAAAGATTCATTTCATGGTTATACTGGGGACTTTCTTATTGCCAAAGCCCTACTATGATGCACAGTGCAAATATATGTTTGTCATCTATTTTCTTTTAATAAGATAATTTTTTACATTGTGAATGAATTGGGGATGCAAGATGATGCCCTGAAGGTGTGTGAAAGAAAAACTCTTTTCCTCTTAAAATATAATGTATTTTACGAGATTATAGTAAAAAAAATTTAAATGAGTATTTCCTTTCTTTTTCCTTTTACAATTTTCGATCTTTTAATTTATTCCAACAGAGTAGATTGCATACTCTATTTTGAATTTAAATCTTTCTTTACCTTGGTAGTTCATGCTAATTTATATGGAACTATCCTATTGAGTGATTTAATCTTTGACACATTGTGTCTGTTTGGTTACAAAGACAATGGAATTTCTAGTCGAGGAATACGAGGTATAGTAGATCTGGCTAAAACGTACCTAGTCCACGACAAGGAAATGGAAAGTAGGTGTGATACACTCCTGTTTTATAATTTAGTGAAGGGTGTTTTGTAGTTTGATTTCGATATGGTGCACTGTTATATGTAGTTATAAACATAAAAACTGAGTGTGGGGATACATTCAATTTATTATATTTGGGGATACATTTGCTCTATCAGATTTAGTGTCTATTCAAATTCGCTTACAACGCTGAAATTTATCATCTGAATAATACATTACAACTTATCATGGTGGTTGCAGAGTAAGAATAATATATTACAACTTATCATGGTGATTGCAGAGTAATTGTGTATCAACTTAATCCCGATATTATTATTAAGCATTGAGAAGATGAAACTTCCATTTGTTAATAGATATGGGTTAAGCATTGAGAAGATGAAACTTCTAGATACTAATGTAGGTTAAGATAGATCTATGCAAGATCTGCAAAAAATTTGCATAACAAATCTTTTTTAAGAAGAAGATGGTTGTAGACTCTCTGTGGCGGTTTCTTGATAAATTTTCGGTATATTGATGTATAAAATTTCAAAACAAATCAAATATTTATTAATATTAATAAGAACCATATTTTTTTTGTTAGCTAAATATCCATGACTTGTGGGATTGGCCTGTGGCTAAGATTTCACGACCCAGGGGAATCTAAGCCGTCAAAATCACCCGGGGATCGCACCTGGCCTAGACCGCAACAACCCTTAATATGGATGGATTTGAGGTATCCCCAGGTTTCTAATTGGTGACTTTCACTTACAGAGTGTCTTAACAATTCACTCCCTCACTGACTTCTCTAGATCTTGGGGAAAAAAAAGTTGAAGGACATGGGGGTGGGCTTTGATCCACTTATGTGTGCACGGGTCACAATACCATTTAATATAGTATCTCTAGGTGCAGCCACACGTTCAAACACTACCTCAAGGTGCCCCCATGACTCTAGGTAAAACTCTCACTGCAATTGAACCTTACCCAACGGTGAAAAAATCCTCGCTTTCCACCATTGGATACAACCCATTTGGGAATTAATAAGAACCAATTAAACTAGTTCCATGTTTTAAAATAAATATAATATACAAATATTATTTCCTTAAAATTCTGTATTTCATTTTACCTAATCAACATCTTTAGCATATCTAAAACATATTTCAAAAGCTAAATCGAAGAATGCGATTTTACTTTGTTAACTACAAAAACCCATATACAAAAATAAAACAATGATTTATTTGGGTAGATGAGCTCAAGCTCTTACATTTCTTCACACGAAATCTAACATATAATTTAATCCAATATTATTTAACCCAAAACAAGTACTTCATAACGGAAGACAAAACACCTCAATTATTAGTCCTTGCCTCCGGCCAAGGTGGGGGCTATAGCTTTCGCTTGGTAGTCAACCATGGTTGACTTCCTATTAACCCGTGCATTTTGATTTATTAGTTGGTGTATTTTGGAGTTCCCTAAAATATTTCGCAACCAATTACTTAACTTATTTTCACAATATTTCTAAAATTTAATTTTTTAAAAAATAAAATCTATTTTTGGAATTTTTGAATTTTTGATTGGCCAATGCATTGTGATAAGAAATAATTTCCTATGGTATGTTTAATATATTTTTAGTATTTTTCATACTTATAAAACAATTTGAAAATAGAAAAAAATTGAAAAATTGACACGCATAAACATGCAAGCATGCAGGTTCTTGGCAGCACAAGAATCCAACGGTGACTACACTAATCAATGTCGATGCGTGTCCTCAATGCCCCTCCTTGAAAGCCAAAGAGTGTGCCCTTTCTCTTCATCTCTTTCCTACCACTATGACCATCAAAGACACCAAAGAATGCATGTTTGGAATGACCAAGAACATTGACAATGGCCTTGTGGGTATCCTCCATGAATTCTCGCCTACCCCTTTTGCACAAAGTTGCATAATGAAAACCCTCCACATTGATCTCCATTGGATGCTCCATGGCCATGCACGGTGCATTCAAGCCTGACGACTGGAGTGTAACATCCATCCTCTGTGGGCGTTTCCTCTTGAATAGAGACGAAGGACCCTTATCAAAAATAAAGGGGGACCTGCAGGAGACGAAGACCAAGGGAGAATTACTTGCTACAATGCAAGCCATGTTCACAATCTGCGAAGGCTGCTGCCGATATTTCAATTCAATAGTGTGTATCACTAGGAGCCTGTTCAGACGTTGTGGATTTCTATGCAGTATCCCCTGAGCATTTATATAGCCTTCATTACTTCAACTCAAGTCAGATTTAGGAAAATTGCGATGTCAAACCCACTGTACACTGATACATACCTGCATTGATGTATGACCACTGATACACACCTATTATTAATGTATTTGAATGCCACATAAGACAAATTGAGTGTAGACGAAAGATATTTGTATGTGAATGCCATGAAAGACAACTTGAGTGTAGACGAAATATCTTTGGCTTCAATCAACCATTTGTTTCGGTCTGGATTTAACATGATGCAGAGATTGATGCATAGACGAGGCCTTGATGATTTCTAGTCTAGATTTAACATGATGCAGATACAATCCCTTGTTGATTTCCATGAGTTATTGCAACAAACTTCGACTTTTGTTATATAATTATTGTCAAATATGAAAGGCTATAAGTCATAGCCCTCTGGTAAGTAAGTCGCTACAATATTTCTGTCCATTTAATTGGAGCTTTATTTTATTGCTTCATTATTTTCCTACCAAGAAAAATAAGAACAATAAACCAGGTTTCAAGTCCTATTTTATTGTTGCAGCGACACTGTGGCAGATCCCACGCAACCATTCACTATTGCAGTAGTTGAATATGTAGTTGTAGTGGCACTGTCTCTTGAAGAAATTCACTTATTGGATGACATTGCATGCATCTTCATCAAGCGAACCACAGAACCAGTCGTTGTTTTTGACATCGCAAGTTTATAAAGCTCCGGAGAGAATTTGTGTTGTGCAAGGGCTTCAAATCACATTATATGCCAAATAATCAAATTCATGGGAGTGATACTTCTCACAACCATTCACTCAGCCAGGAGACTCCTCTTCGTGCAAGCACGCCGACAATGCATCCATATTTGAGTGGGCAGGATGAAGATAAATGTCTACATACATGTCACATTAATACGCATGGCAGTTGCTCGAATCTTCTTTCTCGTACAAAAAGGCATATTGGCTGCCACTTATCATGTCATTGTGTAAGTTTTGTGGAGGAAAATGACAAGAAAAGTGGGTATCCTCCCAAAGACATTCTGAAGGGCTTCTTGGCGGTGTATGTCAAGGACGCCTAAGAGGAACATATGCGGCTTGTGATCCCCGTCTGCTATTTTAGCCACCCACTCTTCCTCCATTTGCTCCAAGAAGATGAGCATGTCTATGGATTTCACCAGAAGGACATTTTCACTATTCCCTGCCAAGTTTCTGATTTTGTTATTGGATGCTTTACAAACACGCATATTTAATGCAAGCAAATTTATATCTTGATATTTCAAGTTTGTGCCCCAAAGCATAAATTTTTTATATAGCATTGTCATTCATTATTATTTGTAGTCATTCTTTATTTGCATTTCTACGAGGATTCTCAAGGATCCTCAAACATCCCACTTATGGTAGACTTCTAGTACAATGACAACATGATTCCTGAGAGAATGCATGACATGTGATACGTAGCAACACATGGAAGTCGTGCTACTTCTCTCCTTTAACTATTCCATTCCCTATTATACCACCATTACAGTTACATTTCCAGAGAACATAAAAAACAAAAAAGATAATTACAGTCACAATGGGTATGTGCTTGCTCGTGAAAACATGGTGGAGATGGGGTTGGGATGTGGTGCTACCAGTCCCCCCATTTCTCATGCTTCCTTCTACAATATTTTTCTCCAAACTCTTCTGAATGTCTTTCATCAACTGCTCAATGCCCGTTTGGGGAAAGACAATTATCATCACAGGAGCATTTTCGAGCATAGACCTTGTGAAGTTTTTCAACCGTGAAATACATATAATATATGGGTGTAGGTAGGTTTAGAAGTATCTAGGATTTTCTAAACAATCTCTATAATGAATTTTTTATAACTACATTGATCTTTGAAATATTTTTTTTGAGAGTGTAACATTGATATATGAATTTTTTTTTGAGAGTGTAAATCCCATTAACCATGGACTCCACTCTCTCTTATTTCCTCAATAGTTGAGGTGATGTTCGTATCGATTTTTGAATATAATTATTTTTTAAATAAATAACTCATGACTCATGCCATTATCCCAACTTACCGACTTTTTGTCATTATACCAACTTTTTTCATAGATATATGAAATGTATGGGAAAAAATTAAATTAGACTGGCTGTCAAAAAAATATATATCACACTCTTAAAACTCCTTGTCCGTCGAGTTACTTTGAATAAGATCATCCATTTCTTTTAATTTGTTGATGCAAAAAGCATGGACTATGCTGGAAACTCTTAGATTCTCTTCTGACAATTTAACATAATTTTTCATAAAATATGTGACGTTCATAAATTTTAGTTTGCATAAAATGTCTAACCTTGAGAAAAAATATCTTACGATGGCCAACTCAATACTAAAATTTTACGATGGCCGACTCAACACTGGAATTTCCTTGAAAAGCATATGGAATAGATATAAATGAGCAACTCTGAGCATCACACTAAATTATAACTCCGCTAAATTATCATTGATATCAACATTTAGCGGCTAGATTGCTGTAGGATTTTGGAATCACCGCCAGCCATTCGTATCAGAGATGGATGGCCTATGGAGAGCATGTGCTCCGATGTTCATAACTGGGACTTCAATTCCGCTATATATAGTTTTGTTACTATTTATGACTCCCAAGAACAAGTATGAGGGAGTTGTATTTGTGGCATCGTTTATTTTAATTTCCGTCTTAGTGTTTGCACTGTATAAGTGGTCGGCACCCTGGATGTTATTTGAAGAGGAGGGAAATTAAGAACAAAATATCCAGCCCAGCCAGGCGGACATAAATTACAACAAATTTAAGACAGTTGAGAGAAACATTGAATACAACATCGAAAATTTGAAAATAAATTGAATTAATCAAACTCGTGAATTGATAGAGAATTAACGAAATATCTTTCAATAATAATGGATCAAACTATCGCAATTATCACTTGAAATTGTGTGAATCCTATGTATTAAATATGTACAATTAGTA
>JASDQU010106640.1:109307-147084 GCA_032191745.1 Picea mariana | reverse complement strand
ACTTTGGAGTTCATCCATATTTACTTCTTATCAACCATGAAAAAACAATAATGAGTCATATTTACATCAAACAATATTGGGTCCATTACCCAAGCCTTTATGCTACGAGGATTTCTTCAAGGGTTGACATCAATGACAACCAACCTTAATCACCTGGCAACTTCACTGAGTAAAATTTAAAGAAGAAATACTGACGCCCATAAAGGTATTCAAAAGATCCAAATATGAAAATAGCAAATCCAAGAAGGCTAACTATAACCCTAAGAATAACACAGTAGGCTCTGAGCTAGAAAGGCAACTAAGGAAATCCATTGTAGCTAAGAGATACACTTCCCCCCTCAAGGGAAAAGTTGCACACCAAGAGAATACTTCAAACCATCGTCACAAGCAGCTTGAATTTGCTAGCCCTGAGAATCATAATTCCAAAGGGGCTCACACATCTCCTACTTCTGATTCCACTTCAGCATCTTGTCCCGCATCCACTCCTGTATCTCCCATAAATTTGCAAATTCATATTGTTCAATCCATGGCCGTTAATAGGATGGATGTCATAATTGCTACCATATATGCACCCTTAGTGCTACTTGTAGTTTTACAAGCACTTCCAACCCCAAATTACTTGAAATATTTTCCAAGATATAATGGGAAGGGTGAAATAACTGCTGAAGAACATCTAGTAACCTTTTATAGTTTTGAAGATAACTTTAACATTGATCGCTCAGATGTGTGGATGAGGTTGTTTGTACAAATTTTGGATGGGGAGGTCAGAAAATGGTTAAGAAGTATTCCTCCAGCCTCCATTGTAGATATTGAGGTGTTAGATGAAGCTTTTATAAAGCAATGGGGAGATAGGAGAGATTATGTCTATTACACCATTTAATTTGGGGCTCTAAAGAGAAAAAATGGTGAATCTATTTCAGACTTCACCAAGAGATTCAATAAAATGTATGGTAGAATCCCAGATGAAATCAAACCAACTGAGGCCTCTGCCAAGATCACTTATGCTAATGCATTTGATGCAGAATTCCCCCTCATCCTGAGAGAGAGAAGGACAACCACACCGTTGTCCATGTAGGAAGCAACCATTGAAGTTGAATCTAATATTTTGGCATCAGACAGATTAAAGACTAGATCTAAAAAAGAGAAGAAAAAACAGAGAGAGGATGCCCCTACCTCCTCTAACCCAAATACATTTGATCCCAAACTTGAAGAGATGACTAAGACTTTGAAGGATCTGACTTTTGAGATAGCTAAGCTAAAATGGGAATCCAAACAACCAAACAAAACCTTTCAAGGGGCTGGTAATAGAAATCAGAACCAATTCAGAATGCCTAATGATGCTCCTCAAGTAATGCAGAGTGAAAGGGGAAATGTTGATGATCAAAGGGTAGTGCCCCCTTTCCAAAACAATCAGATTGAGGAGATAGACACAAACAATGATGTTGTGGACGATACTATTGTTCTTTTCAATGAGATAGATTATTATACCAGTCACTTAACACAACAAGAATATGAGGTAGCACAATTGTCAAATCAATTTAATGATCAAATAGGGGAAGAGGGAGTTATTCTAGGTCAACCCAAGAAGAAATACAATTTGAGGACGAGGAATGGAGCTTCCAAGGCCACCACCCCTGATCAAGGAAAACAAGCAGAATCCCCTCCCAAGCCAAATCCAAATAAAGGTATGCCATCTAAAACTCATTCATCTCCACTATCAAAACCTCTTGCCCCTTAAACAAAGGAATATGATAAGCCACCAACCTCTTTCAGCCTGGAACATGATTTGAGCAAAATCAAGATTCTTGTCCCTTTGACAGAATTGTTAAAAAACGAACCTTTCAAGAAATCCATCATGAAATTTCTGCAACCAACTCCTTCTAGTGTATCTTCTGATGTCATTAGTCTATAGGATGAAAACCCAGCCATTACTGTGGGTCCACACATTGAGGATGTCTCTGATGCTTCTCCTCCTTTCTATATGTCTCTGAATGTCCATGATAAGATTCCGCACAACTGGCTTATGGACTTAGGAGCCTCTCACAATGTCATGCCCAAAGTTGTTATGGAAGAACTAAGTCGGGAGATTACCAAGCCTTACCAAGACCTGTACTCTTTTGATTCCAAGAAAGTAAAATGCCTGGGATTGATAAAGGATATGGTGGTTTCTCTAGCACAATTACCCATGAATAATGTAGTGATGGGCATTGTGGTGGCTGACATCCCCCCAAAGTTTGGCATGCTATTATCTATAACTTGGGCTAAGAAGGTTGGAGGATCATTTCAAATGGACCTCACATATGCCACCATTCCTGTGTTTGGTGGTGAGGACATGAGGTTATATAGAGAGGTAAGGTTAGACTACACAGTCAGTGATCATCAGAACCCAAGAAATCACCCCATTTATGCTGTTGAGGATGGGATTGGTTCGTTTGTTTTTCATTTAGATGATGATGAACCTGAAATATCAGTCAGCCAATGCAGAGATCAACCAATGACTGGTCAACAAAACAAGGCGTGGAAGATGTATTTCGATGGATCTTCATCAAAAGAAGGATCCGGTGCAAGTATTCTCCTCATTTCCCCTGCAAAAGAAGTTATAACCCTCTCTTATAAGCTAGAGTTTGAGACTACTAACAACATAGTTGAATACGAAGCTCTGGTATTGGGATTGAGGGCTGCCAAAGACATGGCCATTGATTGTTTGAAAGTTTTTGGTGATTCTGAGTTGGTCATCAATCAAGTGAGGGATATCTATCAAGCTAAGCAATAGAGGCTTAAGCAGTACAGGAATGAGGTATGGGACTTGATCGATAATTTGTTTCTAGCATTTAACCTCTCTTTCAATCCCAGAGAACAAAATCAGAAAGATGATTCTTTGGCCTTAGCTACCATCACGTTCAGGACTCCCATTGGCCCAAATATTAAATATCAGGTGGAAATTAGACATAGAACAACCATACCAGACAACATAGAGCACTGGCAAGTCTTTAGTGATGATTTAGAGTTACAAAGATTTCTTCATGCCATTGATGAATTCACCAATATCTCAATTGATCACAAAAGTCAAGAAGATGAAAATGAGAAATTATAAGATCAACAATGTTCTCCTCTGCTGAAGACAATGGTTGTTCATGATATTGTGTAACTGAAAACCAATCACATTCCAAGAGGACTCGTACCATTGGAAGGATTGTTCGACAACAATGATGTTTACAAAGGATCTTCCATGAAGAGTCAAGAAGAGGAGGTGACAAAGTGTAATATTGGGACCACTGAGAATCCCAAGATCATCAAGTTGTCCAAAGCATTGGCTGCAGAAAAAAAAGATAGGTATGCCAATCTCATTAAAAAGTTTGCTGATAATTTTGCATGGTCCTATGAATATTTGAATACATTCGACACTGACATCATCTGGCAAAAGATCTCTCTAAAAACTAGCTCCAAGCCATTCAGACAGAAGATTAGACAACTTAATCCAATGTTAATTTCCATAACTGAGAAAGAACTAAAAAGAATGTTGGATGCCAAGATTATTGTACCATTAAGGTATTCAAACTGGGTGGCCAACTTAGTACCTGTAAGGAAGAAGAGTGCGGATATATGCTTGTGTGTTGATTTCAAAAACCTAAACAAGTGCTCTTCAAAGGACAATTATCCCCTCCCCAAGATGGATGATATTTTACAGAGGGTGGTAGGTGCACACAAAATTTCCTTGTTGGATGGATACTCTGGTTATAGCCAGATAACAGTTTGTGAGGAAGATAAACAAAAGACATCATTCACCACCCCATGGGGAACATTCATGTATGACAAGATGCCCTTTGGGCTCATGAACGTAGGGGCCACTTTTCAAAGGGACATGGACATAGCTTTTGTGGGGGAGAAATACAAATTTATGGTCATATACCTAGATGACATTACCATTTTTTCCAAGTCCGATGATGAAAATTCACAACATTTGGAGCAGGTCTTCAAGAAATGCAGGAGGTACATGATATCTCTGAATCCTAGAAAGTTTCACTTTTCCATGCCAGAAGGAAAGCTCCTAGTCCACATCATATTAGCAAGAGGCATAAAAATTGATCCAAAGAGGGTTTGTGCCATTCAACAAATTGAGATTCCCAGAAATAAAAAGGTTGTCCAATCTTTTATTTGTAAGATAAACTTCCTTAGACGCTTTGTGCCGAATTTTGCTGAAATTATGAAGCCTATTACTAACATGTTGAAGAAATATGCTATGATAAAATGGTCTTTGGAGGAGAAATCATCTTTCCAAAGAATCAAGCAAGCTTTAGTTGAAGCACTTGTATTGCCCAATCCTGACTATACCAAAGATTTCTTCATCTTTTCCTTTGCCTCAAATGAAACAATTGTTATTGTATTGCTGCAGAAAAATGAAGGAGGGCATGAGCAGCCCATATCCTTTTTCAGCAGAGCCCTCCGAGATGCTGAGCTCAAGTATGATATATTAGAGAAATAGGCTTATGCACTGGTCAAAGCACTCAAGGTCTTCAGGGTTTATGTGCTACAGTCTAGCATAACAACCTTTGTTCCTAGTAGTAATGTCAAAGAGATTCTAGTCCAGCCATACAACGAGGGGAAAAGAGGAAGATGGATTGTCAAACTGTTGGAGTATGATTTGCACATAAAGCCCACCAAGTCGATCAAGGGGCAAGGACTGGCCAAATTGCTATTAGAAACAAACTGCAAGGTGCTAGAATTGCATCAAACTTTCACCTAATCAGATGCACCCATCATACAACCTCAACAAGATAACTTACAGGTATCTGAAACCTACTCCTCTTCGCCTTGGTATAAGAACATCATCTATTTTCTACAACATTTTGAATGTCCACCAGATGTGAAGAAGACAAACACCATGCCTCTAAGTTGAAGGCCATCAAATTCCACGTCTCGAACCAGAACCTGTATTGGAGAGATCCTGCTGACATCCTGTTAATATGCCTTGACGAAAATGAAGCTAAACAAGTCACGACAGAGATGCACAGAGGAGCGTGCAACTGACACCAGCATTGGAAAGCCACAATGCTCAAGATCATGAGGGCAAGATATTACTAGCCCACCCTTCTCTCTGATGTCTTTGCCACTGTTAGAGCATGCAATGAATGTCATATGCTTGCAGGGAAGCATACATTACTATCACTACCCCTGAAACCTATCAATGTCAGTGGTCTGTTTCAACAATGGGGGTTAGACTTCATAGAAGAAATAAATCCACCCTCCAGTGGGAAACACAAGTGGATCCTCACTGCCATTAACTACTTCACCAAATGGATCGAGGTTGTGCCCACCAGGAATGCCATTGACAAGGTAATCATGAATTTTCTGAAAACTAATATTTTTTCCAGATTTGGTTGCCCCAGTAAGATGGTAATAGACAATGCCCAAGAATTCAAGTCCAAAGCCATGATTGACTTTTGTGACAATCACAACATTTCCTTGACACAGTCCACACCCTATTACCCTCAGGGAAATGGGCTAGGAGAATCATCAAACAAGACTCTCATCAGGATCATTAAAAAGTTGTTGACTGAAAGCAAGAAATCCTAGGACTCTAGACTCAAATATGCCTTATGGGCTGACATGATCAACACTAAGACGTCTCTAGGAACCTCACCATTCCAGCTTGTTTATGGCATAGACGTCGTTTTTCCTACTTAGCTCGGTATACCAGTCCTGAAATTCTTGCAGGAGGATATTGAGGAGCCCAATGACATCCAACGAAGGATCTTCCAGATTATAGAATTTCATCAGAGAAGAGAGGCACTTGATCAGAGGACAGAAGCATACCAGAGCAAGATCAAATCAACCTTTGATATGAAAACCAAGAAGGAGATTTTTCAAGAAGGTGACCTGGTTTTGAGGTGGGATACCAGAAGGGATGACAAGTCCAAGCATGGTAAATTCGACAACCTCTGGTTTGGCCCTTTTAAGGTGGTTGAAGTTTTGAACAACAACACATTCATCCTGGACAATCTAGACGATACAAAGATCTTTAGAGGCCCAGTAAATGGACATTTCCTGAAACACTATTTTGTTTGAGAATGGGGGAGAGTCCTCTCTTGTACCATAGACACTTTCCTTTATTGTTGCTTTTGATTAGTTAGTTGTGTGTGAATAAAGACTCCATAGCCCAGAAAGGCACCGGGGTGTAGTTTCAATTTTTAATTCAATAAAATGCATGGTTGTGGGACAATAACACATACGCAGGGCTGCCAGACAAAAACGAGGGTAAGTGATGAAAGGTAAGAGAAGTTATTTAATCTCAAGGTACCGATCTACAGTTCTTAACACCTCACAGGGACGAGCTATCCCCAGTTGGAGCCAATGTTATAACCTAGGTCTGCATCCCCTGCCTCTCCAGTCATTTTCCCTATGCCTTCATAATTTTTTCCTTTTCTGGTTGGTTAAGTCATTTTCCCATCACTGAGTGACATGGTTCTTGTTTGCTTATTTCCTATTTGAGTCTTTGCGCATTTCATTTTTTGTCTTTCTTGAAGGATGAAATATACGTCATATTTGTTTCAGAATTTGTCATCACGTGCACCATTGATTGAGCTTACCGCAGGTCTACCAAGCCTTTTCTATGCACATGAAATGCCTGTGCACATGACACAAAAATCCATAGTAGCAAATTTCGGGCTTAGACTATGGGAACAGACATGTTAATTTTCGATGGAAGAAATCCATCAGGTCAAATAGATCAACGAATCTCATCCATTCGAGTTCCAGAATCACACGGGTTTTAATATCAAGTTCGAAGTACTGAGTTTCCAAAGACCCAAAGTCCTGAGAGCCTGCCATGTCACTCCGGGCCTGTACCACTATGGGAGATTTCAAAACACCAACATTCGAAATTCCTGAAGCCCGAATGTCCGAAGTGAATCTGGACCATCCATCAACAACGACACGCGGAAATAGATCATCCACTTCAGGGATTTTCCTCCAGGATATTTTCATGTTTCACATTCGAAAGTCCCGAAGAGTCGAATGCCGAAGACCCAAAGATCTGAAGTCCCGAAGCACGTGACAAACAACAATCGAGACACGTGACACACTCATGAGTCATGAAACGTGGCATTCATCCCAGGTCATTTGGTTGTTTCATTCACCCATTTCCATGTGACACATGTCACCTTTCTTTCCATGACACATCAACAACCGTGACATCATATGATGTTACCCCATCATGTCACTTTAACAATTTTCCTTGAGGAGATTTCCAAGTCTAAGATTTGAAACTCCTGAAGCCCAGATTTCACTTCGGAGATTTTTCTCCGGAGATTTTTCATGTTTCACATTCAAAACATTCGAAGCTCGAAAGTCTTAAGTGAATCTGGACCATTGATCCCAAGTCAACGAGAACCGTCGATCCTTGCAGCAGGTAAATATCACTTGAATAACGGATTGTCATCATATCGATGACCACGCTTCATTGCAAGGATGTAAACTACTCGAGCGTTAATTTTCCTAAGCAATCCCGCAATTAGAACCATGGTATTTTTGGAAGGGCACATGGTAGCTTGTGGCGAATTGCGGGGCCAAAGGCGGTCTAGAGCCAAACCACCCTCAACAGCTCCTGCACTCACTTGCTTGAATGACATTAGATCACCATGTCACCTCCTCTCATACCACTCACTACTCTCACTCCTCCTCTCCCTATGCGCCACCTATATCCTTCACTACATGTCGCCAACTCCATACTCTCGATACCTCCACCGTATTCATAACTCCTCTCGCTTTGACATATGCCTTCACACGTCATCTACCCTCATGTCCATTCATCCCATCTCCCAATTGGATGCTCGCCTCCATGTCTCCCCTCATACCCGATGAGCCGACAACCACTCCAACGAAGCTATTTCACAGGTACATATGGCATCTGACGGGGGAAATACAGAATGTGCTTGGCGTCCGAAAGCTCAGGCATAGACAGGGAGTTAAGTCTCAGTCACAGGTCGACGCAGATTAGTTCCAGAAACACTTCAAAAAACTCTGCTCATGCAGCTGGTTATGTCCAGTGGCCTCCAACAGCTCGCAAACATGTCGTCGTTCAACACAGAGCTCTGCTCTGTCACTCCGAGGCCTATTTTCAGCCACTTAGTTCCTCCAACACATGCACCAGTTCTGTCGTAGAGACAGTGGTAGTTTTATTTGATTAAGTCCAACATTTTCCTAGATTAGATGCAAGAGTGGTCTTCTATGTGTGATAAGAACCACTCTTGCTAATTGAGTCCAGTGTCTTAGTAAAGTTAATTATTTGATTTACGAACAGTTCCCTAAATTTAGGACTTAGTCCCCTAAGGATGAGAGCCTCTGCAACTCTTTTAAATAATTAGTTTTTGGATATTGTAAAGGTCAGATTTTTTGAGGAAAAATAACAATACAACAGATCGGTTGGACCCGTTTCATGCATGGATTAAATCTCTCTACTTGGCAAACATACTCTTGATTACAATGTTTCGTTCAACTCTTCATGTGTTTTCATTCTTATCTTGAATATAGTTTTTTAATTGTGTAACATACATTTCATTTCCTTTTAGCTATTGCATGACTTATTTTTACTGATATGCAACTTGTCAAACAACTAATGCTTTGGTGGAGATTTGTTTTCTTTAACCCGTGGGAGTTATTGTGTTTTGATACATGTTTGATGTCTTGAAATGCTATTTTAAGTATTGAACTTCTTGCAGCAGATTATTCATTGAGTAGTTTGTCGTTTCCCTTTGTTTTCTATTATTTCACTAGTCTGTCATTAGTGTGCCATCGACCAAGGAGGGCCCTCATCCATATCTTTCTGCCAACCCAACCTTGCCTTTGTCTTCATAGAATAACCCTCTGACCAACCAACAAAAAGTTAAAAAAGCAATCATTCTAAACTGATAGGTGGCCTAGCTTTTCCCTTTATCAGTCAGGTGCAGACCTTAGGACCAACAATGAACATACCTGAATATTCGAGAGGTATTTAGGGAAAATTGTAGGGTCTTCATGGTAGTTCTACAAAAGTTCGAATCCTCCTTTCTTCGTCTTCAAGAATTCCTTTGCTTCAGCACTATTGAAAATCATGGTCAACTCCAGGAGCCTGAACATCCTTTTAAAAGTTGAGGGAGCTAAAGAGAAGGGCATTTCTTCCTGTAACTGAATAATTCTCTGTCACTTGTCAAACTTGTCAATACACCATGAAATTAATTCCTTGAAATCATAAACTTTTGGAACACAACTTGGCGATGCAATTCCTAATGTTCAGATCCTGTTCGAATTCTTCTCTAGGGGTGGTAATGTAGAATAGTGCATGTAGGCCTATGACAATTGAAACCTCGGGTCTTCTCATCCCAAAATGTTGATAGTATCTCTGCAAAAATATTCCTTTCTTCAAGGTGTCATAATTAACCAAGGTGGCAGACTTAATGAACAACTCTTTTCAAATTGGTATTGTCGAAATACATGGGTTTATCTTAACACGTTTCATAACTCTTAAGTCAAGGATTTTTAATGATAATTAGTATGAAAATTTATGGGAAGTTGTCTCAAGAAGCTCATCATTGATAATGGTATAAACACTTATACGAGTGGTAGTCGTTTCCGTAAAGTATAATTTAATGCACGTTGGGAAACGTGACAAGATAGGACGTAAAACATGGCGGGGTGGTGGATGATCATGAGAGTAGAAAAGTGGGACAATAAATGATCAAGGTAAGTAGGGATCGAGACAACATAATGATTGAAGGTTAGGGATGAGTGGAACGATAAAAAAGCAGGACAACAAATAATAGGCATAGTGCTCTACACCTGCAAGTGAACATCCACTTCCAAAAATTCTAAGTATAGGTGGATAATGAAGGTCGCGAAAATCAAGTGAATGTTATGTGGGTCGCAGAAGTTGGGAATAACAAGGTAAATACATTAGCAAACCGCAATGATCTCAAAATTTTCTAAGTATGGAAAAAAAATTGGAGTGGACTATACAAGTATAATTATACTAGATTTATCACACTTATGGGTCAACAATTATGTTCGACTAATTCTTTCCCTTGCTGCTCATTTTGGATGGCAGATCCACCTGATGGATGTGAAAGGTGCCTTTCTTCATGCCAACTTATCTAAAGAAATTTTCATGGAACAACCTCCTAGTTTTTTCATAGATTCTAATATTGTTTGTCAACTTCATAAATCTCTTGATGGGTTGTAGAAATCTCCCAAATCTTGGTATGTTAAGATCGACTATTTCTTTCTCAATCTTGGTCTCAAATGTTGTTAATATGATCATAGTTTATATGTACTCCATTCTCATGAAAATACCTTGATTATTGTTGTATATGTTGATGACCTTGTCATTGTTAGGATATTTAGACGCTTAGGAGCTAGTTAAGATCAACTTGGTCGAATGTGTCACTAGGTAAAAGTGTGTTTCTTAGTATGCATTTGTAGTTAGGAAATCCAATGGTCACGATTTGTTCTCGACATAGAGTGATTCGATGGTTCATATTCTCCAATATTAGCGGCTACATTGATCTATGGCTTAACATCTGATTGGTCCAAGATCTATATTTAAAGAGCATGGAGGGTCATTTGTCGATGGTCAATTGTGAGAAACTCTCTTGTAAATCTCTCTGTAAAATTTTCATTTGAATTAATAAATTGCTCCAAGTGGCCACGTTGGCTGGGGCCGTGGATGTTTCCCTGAGACTCTTCCAAAGAGTAGCAAAAGGGGACAACGAAAATGCAAGGTTATGATTTTGAGGTCATCTACAAAAAGGGAAAGGATAATATTGTGGATGATGCACTCTCTAGGATACACCCCATGTATATGCCATCTCTGCACTCTTGCCAACATGGGTAGAAGAGGTGAGGAAGGAGTGGTATGCTAGCCTATCCACACAATAGTTTATACACCAAATTCAAGATGGTTCCCACCCTCTCGAAACATTACATGTGGGAAGATTACATTTTGAGTTATAAAAACCCTATCTTTTTGTACACAGATTCTAGTTTCAAAAGGGTTTTCTCATGTGAAAACATTAGTGTGTTGATATTTGATCTGGTTGTGTGAGTGGTTACTGAAGTTGTTCGTACTTTGTTGGAATACATGTGTTGTCGAACATGGTATCAGAGTGCATTTGAAGACTCACTCCTATTGTATATCGAGATCGTGAAGCCGTGTTGCCTCATCTATGTTTTTTGTTATTTGTATACATTTATAGGATGAGAGGATTATTCCATTGTGTCCAGAGCGCTTGTTTCATTCAATAATGATTTTCATTTCACTTGAAAAGGTTTATGCTTTCCCAAGATAGGACTAGTTTAGTCAGATCTGGAGGTATAAAGCCTGAATACGCGTTTTTAAATTTTTGAAGAGATAATATTTCGATTTTTTTTTCGTGTTGCTAATTTTTCGATCTGGATACCCCACGCCCTATGTGATCTCGACAAATCAGAAATGTTTTCTTGTCTACATATGTTATTTGTCGTGCACTCTGTGTAATCTCGGTAAATTAGAAATAGAGGGAAAACTTGCATTTTTTGGGTAGGTTAATCAAGATCTACCCCTTGTTGTTGTCGAGAAGTGAATTTTTTTTCTTTTGTGAAAATAGTTTTTTATGAGCACGCTGATCCGGATCTCAAGGGATGAGATCTCAATGGCTTGAATGCTGAGAGAGGAGGAGCTTAGAAATGTCAATATTTCATAAAAAAAGCATGGACAAAAACATGTAAATGAAGTACTTGGGAGGTGAGGCTCAAAGATGAGCCTCACCTCTAAAACTCATTACTAGTAAATCACTCAGAGCTAATTAATCTCACAATGAAC
The DNA here is from genome assembly GCA_032191745.1 of Picea mariana. NCBI lineage: Eukaryota > Viridiplantae > Streptophyta > Pinopsida > Pinales > Pinaceae > Picea > Picea mariana. The sequence goes on along the minus strand of JASDQU010106640.1, from coordinate 135,254 downwards.
AATAGAAAATACGAGAGAAGCCAAAATGAGTAACTTGATATTATGAGAAGGCTTGGTAGGCCTTTATATAACATTAAAAAATGGTCCATTGGACAAAGTAAAAAAAAGCTCATTAAATGAGTCTCTATTATTAGTATAATAGATCTAACTACCCAACTAACTAAGTAGTGGAAAATAAAACCCAATCCAACAATAGAAAGAGCTCATTAAATGCGTCTCTATTATTATAATAATAGATCTAACTACCCAACTAACTAAGTAGTGGAAAATAAAACCCAATACAATAATGGAGAGGTGAGACTCTCTTTGACCCTTATGGGCAACATGTTAGCCCAATTAATTAATTAGGAGGTGGACATCTCCTTGATCCACATTGACAATCTATTAGCTTTATAGATTTATGACTATTGTATCTGAATTTATACCATATACCCCCGTAAAATTCAGATCATTCCTCCCCCCTTAGAAAATGATGGTCCCCATCATTTCACCCATGCTAAAAAAAGAAACCCCATTATCACACCATTATGATTACAATGTGAAAATACCCAATAAAAAGAAGGGTTTTATGTGGTTGACCCATAACCGTGGGTTTGTGGTTGACCCATAACCTAGTTGACAATAGCTTTGTACATGGGTAGAAAAATAAATAAATCCCAAAATTAAAAAAAAAAAAAACAATATGGAAAAATCGTGACTTTGGGGGTTGTGAACATCCTTCTACAAATCTATTCATAACTTTTGCTACATGTGATGAAATCCAATTCTATCGAAGACCCATTTGAGCTAATGAAGAAATATTTCCATCCCTATGTGAAACTCCTTTTGTAGTTTCCTGAGTAGGGAGAAAAATACCTTTGAATATAGCGGTACGCGTGGCCTCCTTGGGTCAAATACATTCTGAGATTAAATCGATGATATCTTTAAAACCAAGAATCCAAATGCGATTCCGTGAAATACCCATAGATCTTGAAGAGATATTTCCATACATATGTGGAACTCCTTATGTAGTTTCTTGAGCAGGGAGAAAAGACCATTGAATATGGTGGTACGCGTGGCCTCCTTGGGTCAAATACATGATGAAATTCAATTGATGATATCTCTCAAACCACGAAGCCAAATGAGATTCTACGAAATACCCATTTGAGATATTGAAGATATATTTCCAATGAGATATGGAGGAGCCTTTGAAATGATTTGTAGAGGTCTCAATATCTCTTTGAAGTTGGATGAATGTAGAGGGCCACAAAGGATGCCAAGTGTTTGTAGAGGAGCATGGGTTGTTGTAGAGGTCGTGGAACCTTCGTGGGCAGCTTGGACACCCTACAAATTTGTTGAAAATGTTGCATACCAATGGATGTAGTGGATCCATGTATAGATGTAGTGAATCCATGTATGGTTGTAGTAAATCCATGTATGGTTCTCCTTGTCATGGTGAACAAATATCTGAGGGTAAAAAAGAAAACCCTGTAGTCCCTGTGGACCAACTGTGATGCTTACAGTATATGGCCGACAAATGGATTCCGATAGTACCAAAAGGAGGTTGGTGATTGCTGCAAATGTTTGAACCCACAACATGCTTCAAACCCTTGTCCCGATGGAGAGCAAACTTGGCTCCTTCAAAGACTACCGATGGTGGGAGCTGAGGCATCTTCAACAAGAAACCATTTCGCAAGTCCCACACTCTTCAAAGTGCACGTCAATTTTGATATCCCCTTATTTGAAGGCTAGATAGATGCAGATGATCTAGAAATATGGTTGAATATGCTAGAAGGTTATTTCTTTGTCCAAAATTTTTTCGACATTGAAAAGATCACCTTTGCATTCCTTAAAGCCCTTCCTCGTGTCAGAGCTTGGTGGGAAGGTTACTGGGAGAGGTACACCGAGGATGAATCTACACTATTTGGGAGAGAACCCACTTGGGTGGTCTTGATAGATGCTCTAAAGGAGGAGTTCTACCCTATCGTAAACTATGATGACCAATACATGAGATGGACAACTCTGCATCAAAAAAGAGACCAGATGGTGCCAGAGTACACCAACATCTTTCATATCTTATGCTCAAAGCTGGGTATCAAAGACTCTGAGTGGCACCTGGTTTTGAAGTACTGCAGTGGTCTACACAGGTAACATAGATGGATTTCTTGGACATCTCCTCACTGGGAGTTGCTTATCGATATGCAGTCAAAATTGAGAATAAATTCAAGCAACAAAGTAAGTTGGAGAAGCATAGATAGAGCAAGGAAGGCCAGCCTAAAGAGAGCCAGTCCCATATGCAGACAAAGAAGGGTAACGAGAAGTGTAAGAAAGACACCAGAAAGTGGTGTGAGTTTCACAATAGCCCATGGCACAACACTGATGAATGTCACTCAATAAAATCCTTAGTGGCTGAGATCAAAGACAAAGAGTCGAACCACGACTTGGACCCCGATTAAAAAAATGATAAAATGAGACAAATCATTGATGCAAAATCCATTGCTATTGTCGTAACTACAACAATCTAACCAGAAGAGGATCTTGAGGAGGGGGAGTGACTCTTCCATTCACAGATGTGGATGAAGGGGACCCCACTACATGTTATTCTTGATAGTGGAAGCCAAAATAACATCATCTCAACAGAGGTTGTCAAGCAGTTGGATTTGCCAACAAAACTACACCCACAACCATACAACATCGGGTGGCTTCGCTAGGATCAAGATCTTCGTGTTAGCCAGCAGTGTCGTATGTCCTACGACATCAAGCCATTCAAGAATGAGCTATTGTGTGATGTTTCCCCACTAGAAGTCTATGATGTTCTATTAGGCCAACCATATATGTGGAGGCGTCATGTTGTTTATGAGTCTCGACCCTGTAGCATCATAAGCCTCTTCAAGGGGGAAACCTCCTTATACACCACATAAATGTCCAAATACAAGATGATTCCAAATGAAAATGTCTCCTTGGTATATATAGGAGACTAGGAGATACAATTACAACTAATGGACCCAATCTGACATAAATAAAATAAAATTACTAATGTAATATGCCCCAATTAAGGGGTAATGTGCCACTATTTATGGCTTAACAGACACTGAGTTTCTCAACCTGTCGGGGACTCCAAAAGACAACTCGAAGGATGAGCTAAGATCGGGTGGTCAGAAAGAGGAAGTTCCACAATAAGAAATCAACACTTAGACAACCGATTACCAAGTAAGTACTGACCCTACCCTTGGTTCTTCAATTTTTTTCGATACCTCACCAACCGATGAACAAAAAATGGAGGTCGAGCCATTAGGACATATGAAAGAAGTTCAAGAACTAATCCTAGAACATATACACAGAACTGAGAGCTTGGAAAATACTCTAACCTGGGGAGAAAAACAAATCCCCTAACATGTTGATGAGGTCACAGACATACAAGCGATCACCTATGATAGAAAGAGAAAATCCATCATGAAGAGGACCACTAAGAAGAGAAGGCTCACACTAGATAGCTCGATTCTCATCACCATGGAGGAGAAGATGCTCAACATTGAACACGCCAAGACATCCGAGCTTATCAGTGCAGGGATGGCTATCACGGATGCCACGTTGGATAGAGGAAGGAGGGATGAAAAGGAGATGGACACCGTGCTAAAGGAGTTGGGGAATCTGCGACATTTGGAGAAATACTATCAAGACTCAATGTAGGCCACAGTGTTCCTGAGGAGTTAGTTCCAGGACACTTATACAAAATTCACAAGTGAATGACACCTTTTCATTGTAGGCATAGCCGATTTCCAAGAGGATACCCTTATGGTGCTAGCAACCTACAAGGACGTGGAGAGGTGGTATGAAAAACCTCATCAAGCGGTAGAAGGATCGATTACATCAACGCAGTACAAAAAGGCCAAGACACCAAAGAACACGATATTCGAGTGCTAAGGGATAATAGGATAGATCGAATCAGGAAAGCGACCGAATACTGGGTAAATATGGCCCAGGAACCTCAACGGGAGTTTCAAAAGAAGTGGGCCGAGTGGGAAAAAAGTTGGAAAAAGATTAATCGGGAGATGAAAGGCATCGACCTCCCATAATTCGGCTCACTCGAAGAATTTTACGACCTACATGACATAGTCAAGTGACATGCAAAACAAGACTCAACATGGACAACAAAGATATCAAAGGTGGCAAGCATGGTACCAGATCAAGTACAACAAGTCATGGAGCATTTGATTAAGGCTCGAGAAGTTCTGTAACGATTGAGTGTTAAAATAATCAAGTACAAAGAACGAACAGTAGAAGTGAAAGAAATTATTTCATCCCCGATGTACCAACATAGGTTCCCGTATGCCAACACATGAGAGGAAATCTTCGTCAAATGGTTGGAATATGATAAGAGTCATCTACTTCAGTAAAACCATTAGATGATTCTCAGAGAACAAAAAGATTGAAGCACCACATGGAGATATTTTGTTTTACTTAACTTGCCCTTGTAATAGCTATTTTTAGTTAATGTTTCATTCTAAATAAGAGGATTGAACTTTTAGCAAGGGTTGATGGTTTTGGAAAGACCCTCATTTCTAGAATTGTAAAGAACTATTTCCGAACTACCTTAATTGAGAAATCCTATTTAGGACCAGAGACAAAATACTATTTTTTCATCAAAGGCGTTATATGATTGGATTTAGGAGGAACTAATTCCAACTTTATTTCAATAATTGATGTTGTAACGAGTAAGAGTTTATGAATCTATTGATAAGTTATTTGTCTCAATTTTTTTTGCAATTATTGTTCTTAATGATGGAAATCAAATCGTTGTGTTAATGTGTGATTAATGATTAGAGCTAAGGGAACTATTTTTCTTTCCATCATCTTATTACATGCATATTTTCTTCATGATAATTGTATCTCAGTCAAAAATTGAAATACCATCAAGTTAATGTATTAGTACTAGGCTTGTAAAATTGTGTGAATATATTTGTGTGCATGCTTGAGCACGAGGGTTATCCCAAGATCAACCTTCTTCAATAGTTAAGAATCCCTTCCACCAATTGGTTTATACCAACACAAATCATTTTTTCATAGTCATCTTATAAAAGAAAAGACAAAAAGAGAACGTTAAAAATGAAGAAGGAACTTTCATGGGAAAGCATCCTAGCAATCAACACGTAAATCCCATCGATAAATTTGCTAGATCGAAAGATCTGAAGAACCATTCCACCATGAAACGCTGCAGAGTCTAATTGGGACTCTATGGCGGGTTTGGTTCCTACTATTTATTTAAAGGGATATAAGACCCCTCAACATATATGCGATGAACGAAATACATTATAATTCCTAGAAGTGGAGTAATGGAGACCCAACTGGATGAACTATTTTCTCATAATAATATTACAATCCATAATGAATTTGTGCACATGGATGCCAATTTGAATTACACTGCAGATCCATGTGGAAATATACCAAATAGATGTTGACAGCCATGAATAGGCAATACAAGGGTATATGCATGCCATAGGATGTAATAGTCACAAACAAGGCCTAGTGAAAACTAGTCTCAAAATTAGTCTAAAGATATCTGTATACAATGAAGTACAATCTGATCTCCCACGATCACTAAATTCACATAGGTACTGGTCCAATGAATGATAGTAACAACTCATGAAAGCTATGACTATGAATTTATGACTTCAAGTCTTCTACACGATCCTCCAAAGGTGCAAGTCTACATCATGTGAATAAAGGAGTTGAGGTCAAACACAATGAGACTTCATTTGATTATCGATCATCAAGGTATACCATCAACAAATGTGAGACAACCTACTGATGATGAAAGTAGGTATCAAGGCACCAAGTACATTCTTACAAGTTTGAATAAAGGAGTTGAGGTTGAACACTTGAAGAATCCATCGATCAAGAGACATTGATGTATTCCCAACTGTCGATGGCGAGAGAACCTGATATTGATGACTGCAAGCCTCTAGGTACTCATAGGATACTAGGTCTCGTTTCCAGAATAGATGGGATGAATTCGATGGAAACATACCCGTCGAAAGGAGAGCATTAAGGCATCTCTCATCAGTCAGCAAGAGGTACAAAGTAGTAGCTTGATTATTTGGAGGAACTTGAACGAAGAACATGTTCACAAACCAACAAACTTGTGTGTCTTTCTCATGCACTAGATGCAAGCAGTGAACGAAAAAGACCCTATGAATAACAACTAATAAGAAAAATTGTTGACAAAGGAGAGGAAACCAATAATAAGGCTAATGGAATCCAATAAACTACATGAATCCCAATGTGTGAATAGATTTCTTGCCGTCGAACACAAAGGAAAACCCCCAGTCAATGACCAATGAGGAGATGTCAATTGTTGGGTTCAAGGTTACCTACCTATAATGAAATTAGGACCAGGGTGCATGGTAGGACTACAAATTCATGTAACTATGAGACATACTGAGGGTATGGCCGACATGCAAAGTCAAGAGTTTTGATAAATGGCTGACACAAGCTATGTTATCGCTCTATAAACTCCCAGAGGTTGTCAGGGTAGAAGAAATTTACAAGAGGTAACATTATCCAACCACTTCGAAACTGGAATCTATCCCTACTAGATTCAGAGAGGGATCTCTCTGTATGATTTAGCTATGTTTTAACTTTAAGATATTAGGCTAGTTAAACAAAATAAAATTGAAAAGGTTTGTTGTTGTTTTTGTTAAGTTGGTTGAAAAGAGTTTATGCCTCCGTTGGGCTATGGGGTCTGTATTATAAAGATATAAATATAAACAGAAACTAAAAGATTCTTTTCACAGGTAAAGATAATGCATTCATTGGATTCTTTAGCAGTAAAATGATGAATAGCAGAAAAGGTTAGAATATGAATTAGAGTAAAGAAGCATTTAAGAATTTCTTCACTGTAATATCAGAAAGATAAACATTAAGATCTTTCAAAGCCGGAAACAGGGTATATAAAGATAAAACCTGCAACATGCACTACTTTAAAAGATTAGATTAGAAAACAATATGACAACTAAGAAAGAAAAACATTTAACATAGAAAAGAAAACAACACCAATGAATAACACGCGAGAATCCTGTGAAACGTCTCTTTATACTACTGGAAGATCTCTTGATAAAAATTACAGTCTTTCTAGCTTACAGGGCGTAAAGATCAACCCTTGGTACTTCAAAGTTTGAAGTATTTGTAATAAAAAATTACATATGATCCTGTCATTAAAGATCAAGACGTGGCAGTTCTAAATTTAGCTAACTAACTCAACAATATACAAAAATTTAGGAACTGCTTGATGATGTGTTGAAACTTCATGCCGATTTCTAGTGTAAACCGTTGGTGAGGCCTCTGCACGACCTCATCTAAATGGATAACTGACTAGGCTTGGACACCTCAGCTCTTACTCGATTAGATTGCATAACTCTTCCCATCGAAGGTTACTGGGAACGCTGACTTTGAGCAATCTTCGGTATACTTCATCCATCTTCGTATATTTGGAAAAAGTTGGCTTGGTGATGAAAATGTACTGGATCTCATGCTGAATGCTGATGTCTAACTGGAAAGCTTCTAAGAATTCCTTGCCTGTGATATTGCCCTGTATTCCCGAGAATTTCAAACTATCTTTAGCCACGGTGGCTAGTTTCTTTTTATAATCAGACAATGTCATTAACTTGTCATTTATGACCCTTAAGCCAGGGAGGCCTTTCTTCTGCAGAGCTTCAATTTTGCTGAAATTTTTTTGCACTCCTATGTCCATAGCCTGAACCTTTTCCTCCAGTTGTATCATCAATCCTCTCTTGGTCAGGACCCTCTTGACCTCGAGGATGGTTTCTGTCCTATCTTCAATTTTCAATTCCTCTAACTCTTCTCTTTTTTTTGAATTCAGGAATTTAATGATCTCAGTGGCTTCTGTGGGCATCTCTCCCAATTCTCCTCTTATCTTTTCAATCGCCTGATTGCTTCTTTGCACTAGTTCATTATGCTCGAACATGATTTGTACCATAGGCCATATTTCATTTATGGATTTGGTGATATCCATCCAGACATTTTCCTTGACCTCAGTAAGTGTTTTGCCTGCAACTGTTTGCTTTTGAAGCTATTGAAATTCCTATTTGAGCTTCTCTGATGTTTGTTTCTCCTTGGAATAGCTGGCTTGGTAAGAAGACTTAAGTTCTTGAAGGTTCTCAATCTCCTTTTTAAGTCTTCTAATCTCTGTCTCTTGCAAATTCATCTCCTCCATGGATTTTGCCAGTTCTACTGTCTTCTCCATAGTTGTCAGTGGAGTTGCTGAAGGAATTTCTGCTGCAGATGCTATGCTTACTCCTGTGAGTGGAACTGCGCTCAATGGAATGACCTCCATGGGATTTGATTGTTCCTTCTCTTTCAATATTTTTTTCAATTATGCTTCCATCTTCTTCAACTGTGCATTCTGCTCCATGATCAGCTTGAGCATCTCATCCTTTTCCCCTTCTGTCTTAGCTATCTCCTTTGCCTGTGAATCTTCTGTTGGTGGCAGTTTCAACTGTTTCCTCAGATATTCTATATCGACATTTTTCTTTGTAAGCATCTCCTCGATTACTTTCACATTCGAGGGATCATACCCGATCTTGAGGACTAGTTCTTCCAACGTCTTAATTCTGTTATCCTTTGCAAAGGATGATATCTTTTTTAATTTCATATGTGTCTGGACATTGCTCAGAGATACCTATAACTTAGAGGCAGCAGTAGAAGCATTTTCCAATGTGGAGAAAACCATTTCTTCAGTTTGCTTGTGCAGATCCATTTGATCAGTAGGATGCACATCTTTAGTCTGAAATTTGAATGTTGCCATTTTGTAATCGATGATTACTTTCGGGTCTGGCACCTGTGCTTGCAGAAATGCCATGTGCATTATACCCTTCTCAGTGTCAAATGCAGACAACATTATGTGTTGTGCAGTTGATGTTTTCTTCCAGAACTGAGCATAAGTACTGCTGGTCAGTCTTTGATTTTTCTTTTTGATCATATCATACTTCTCAAAAACACTCAATTTTGGTCCTATTTTGCTCGGCTGGTTGACTGGTGGAGTATTCATGGGTTTCTTGGAAAAAACTGTAGACATGATCTGTTTGCTGCTTGTGCCAAGAAGTGACCGATCATCCTTCGTAGTTGTAGTGGATGGGATTTCCTTCTCACCTGTTGTGTCAGGTGTAAGACTGGTTTTTGGCCTTTTGGTGTGTAATTGGAAATCTTCAACCGAGACTTCCATGATGGAAGGTGAAGTATCCTTCCTGGGTCTTTTCTCTTTGGGAACCTATGGTGTAGTATTCTGTGAGATGATGACAGGAGGATCCTGCTGTTCTACCTCGACCAGAGTGTTTGGCTCCCATTTTGTTTGATTGGTGAACTTTTCTATCTTAGGCTTGGGTGTATGAATATATGGGACATTCTTATTTTTAACTCTCATCTTAGAAATTATCTCGTATGGATCATAGTGCCATATGAAACTAACAAAAAACTTCATTTCTTTTAGCAATATGTTTGCTTCCTTTCGAGCGCCTCGGTTATTGTAGATGAAAGATCCTATTTTCCCTTTGATTCTAAGCTGCTGCTTCTTTTTTGGAGACACGAAATGTGTGTCATCTGATTTAATCATTTGCCTTATGTACTCCAAAGAAAATATCCTCATGGTTAGGTACTTGGGCAGTCTATATGGAGCCAACTCGCATCCATAAACTCTGATCTCAGTGTGGTTTTGGTAAAGATACCAATCACTGGTTTTAGCAAGATCTGAGAGGTGTAAGATCCTCTGAATCTCCTCATTTATTCTTGGCTCGGGTCTGCCGCTGAGCATGCTCACCACTGGATGGTAAAACTTCTCGATAAACTGTTTGAAACTGAATTCTATAGAATTTTTCCCGAGTAGTGAAGTCCAAGCTGTTACCACCTACGACCTTTCGTCTTTGTCGATCTTCTGCATTGAGAAGGAGAATTTGTCTGCTTGAAAGAAAGTGAACATGTAATCCAATATTGAGGAATACCAGAACATGCCCTCTGTGGCAAAATTTGAGAATTGTTCATGGATATTGTCTGCCAGGAAAGTACTGTAGTCGAACTGAGTGGTGGGTCTCTCATCGACGGAGAAAATGGACAGAAAAAATAATATGGGTTCATCCACCCATTGATCCAAAAAATACCCCAGCAGAGCACAAAGCGACAATATGATCTGGTTTCCGTTCACTGAGAACAGTGAGGAAGGATACGGGGGATTTGTCTTGGGGAGTTGAGCGGCCTGTGGGAGAAAAAGCTCGAAAATCTAAGCTTTTTAGGGGAATGATAGTTTCTGGTATAGTTCTGTGATGACTTCAAGATTGAAAGGGGAGGAGGATTCAACTCTGGGTATCTGCATCATTTGATCGATGTCTTAAAGTGTAATAAAAAATGGATTTTCTCCTGATGAAGATACTATGGCTCTCTGGTCAGTAATGTAGTGGGCCTGACATTTGAGGGAGAATTCAGGGAAATGGTGAACCTGGGGGAAAAAATATAGGGGAAGGTTTGACTCCTAGAGCCCAATTTCATCACTCTGGTCCAAGAAAATGTCCTTTAGCCATGACTGTAAACCTGCAAAGTTGAATTCGCATCTGGTATCTGCGATTAAATGATCTTTATCGGCCAAATGAATCCTGTCAATATCGACAGGAGGCGAGAGGAAAGGATTTTCCTCGGCTTCTGCTTTCTTTAATTTTGGTGCCATCATTGTCAAAATACCTACAAGTAAAACAAAAAGTTAGCGGGGACGACTATGGCTTTGGAAAACTGACTGAAACGGAGAGGAAACAGGGAAAAATACTCTCTGGTGTGGCGATAGATTTAATGATGGGGGAATGAAGGGTGAAGGTAGTTTTGAGAAAACGGATACCCGTTGGGCGCGGGAGATAGCTCAGTAGGCTAACAGATAGGTTAGCCTGTAATAAATTTCCAACGGATCATTTGGAGCGTGAGATGGCAGGTGACAATGAATGACAAATATGATTGAGTGACGTGGAGGGAGTTGATTGGGACTTGACCATGGTGAAGGGACTTGTAACGTGTGAATAGGGGGAATGGACTGACAGAGTAATGAGACATGACCTCTAGGGGAACAAGTGGAGAATGATGTCATGGGGTGATGGGGGTATGTTAGAAAATGGTAAGCGGTGGGAGTCTGGACCAATGGATCTCTTCCATGTAGAGAAGGGGGCCCGCCAGAAAAATGATCCATTCCCTCCCCCCCCCACCCCCCCCCNAAGCGCATTATGTGGGTTTTCCCAAATTTTCCCTATTTTCATCATCATGGGGTTAGACATCAAACCTTTAAACCTCAAAGATATGGTTCAACCTCGATCATCATGCCTGTTTTATTGGGATAAAGCAAACTATCCTATGTTCTAACCTAATTACCTATGATAATTAGCCCAGATTAAACTGTTGGACTAAGAAATTATTCTATCCTGGGGTTATTTGACCAATATTAGGCAGTTTGGTCAAATTTACTCACTAGCTAACCTAAATCACTTGGCTAAGATTAAATAGTTTAGGCAAGATTATTCACTACTCTTATCAACATCAATTTAAAAGGACTTGGCCATGTTTAAACTATATGAACCAAGTCACTGTTATTGCACGGGGATTTATCCAATTTCTTCTATGCCCTCTTTTATTCTTTTTCTTTTCCTTTTCTCAAATTATTTGCAGAATGGAAAATCATTTGACAAACAAGACACTAAAGTGATAACATTTCAGTCACCAGTTGATCCTATAAATTATAGGGTTATAACAGGCTAAAAGACATCCTTTGAACAAGAGCATGAGACATATGGAGGACTTTGGCAACATATACCAAATGATGAAACTTTGTGATGCATGAGGCACCAATTAAACTCTCCATAGGGACTGAAAGAGTAACTAGTCGGAGGAGTAAACTCTAATTAACGAGCTCAATTTCCGAAGGTCATGCTAAACCCAAAATTTGGATGACAAGTGGACTCAAAATTTTGTTCTCTATTTAAAAGCGACACGACTGCTGCCAACATGAGATAATATTCTTTTCCTGTCTGTATTTTTTTGTTTTTCATAGACAAATGAATTCTATGATACAGAGGAGGAAACGAGTGTTGCGAGTGAGCAACTAGTTCCAATAGTAGAACATACCTATGCTCAATGCAAGGGGGTGCATGCATGATATGGACACTTGGGGGAATGTTTCCTCATAGGGTACAGGGTGTCAAGCTGCAAAGGATATAAACAAGGCTCTGCTTGGCTGATGATGCAAACTGCTGAGGTAGTAGGATTATAGTGAGAAAGAGAGAAACGACAATAGGCTTAATACTGCAAGCAGGATAATGGAGTGCAATTACAACTTAACGCCAAAGAATGTCCTTTTTTGAAAATTTAGTCTGCTAGGCTCGAAAAAGTATAAAACAATACCCAGGAGAAATTTTCTAGCCCCTAGTGATTAGAGTGTTCCTTTTTTGAAATTAGTTTACTTGGTTAGAAAAAGGCTTAAAATTACACCAAATAGGCATCCTTTCAAATCCAATTAATGAGTGTGAAAGAGACAAGCTCACTAGAAAATATTTTCTCTTTGTGAAAGAGTTGAAAAAGAGGTTAAACAAGACTCGGGGATGCTGTTGGCACAAGGGCAGACCCAGGGTTCAACGCTTCAATAACGCACCAAAAAAACCCTAAGTACCGACCCTTTCGACAACACTTGCGAAGCAGATGAAGTCTCACCCGAGGTAGAGGCAGGGGGGGTTGTAGGACTCAAGTGTCTACAACGAGGCTAGGACACATATATGTGATCACAACACTTAACAAAGCACTTAGCCAACAATATGCATTAGGTTATGATTCTCATTCACATCGCATATCAAACCTTATTATAGATCAACATAGTAACAATCAAGAACAAGTCCTTAAAACCTCTTAGATATTAACATTAGTTCATATCTCATATTAATTTACACTATTAAGCACTAAGCTACACATCAGATGCATTCATTGTACATAATAACAACAACACTAAGCAAATAACCACATAAACAACATCGCACAAAGCACATCAGGACACAGGATATACATGGTTCACCCTAATGTGGGGTTACGTCCACTAACTTATTCTTGTTCTTGATTAGTCTTTGATCTTCTTACATTCATCTGCTCCTGTGCACAAAGCCACTGAGCTCAACTCCGCAGTGGACATGTGATCCGCGCACAATGCACTAGATCCACCATCCCCAAAATCGGTTCAAGGCACATGGATAACTCCTCAATAGCATAGAGCACTTACACACAACATCTGTGCAAAAAGAAACTTACAAAACACTTTCACTTAGCTCTGCAAGCCCTTAGCACATTCTTGCACAAAGCCAACTAGATCTACTAGTTCTGCACTAAGCCAATTACAGGTAGTCATGCACTAAACCACACTACTTATTTCATCACTTAGCTACTTATTTATACATTAAAAAAAGGCCTAATCATGGCTAAACCCATGGGCCAACATCCCTTAACCCATTACATAAACCCTAAAACCCTTTTCTAGGTCCACAAGCCTGCAAAATGAGTGATATCTCGCGATCTCTACTCTGCCTAGGTGCTCCATCTTTGACCAGCCTGTCGAAATCCCAAAAATGGTCAAACATGACCAATGTTTCCTCAAAACTTGGTCAAGGGCCAATAGTCCCCCAACACTCACCTGTGACTCATCCTAAGTCACTCAGATCTGGGCAATACTGCTTCAAAGGTCTCAAGCTTAGATCAAGATGCATCGACTTGATGCTTCGCCAGAGCTTCCTGCTCGACGAGCTCCTGAATCACCTACTCTGTAACATGCCCTTCCAGGTGTTGTTCTACTATCATGACCATCTGGTCCAGCTGTGATCCTTTTCCTTCAATCTCTTCAAAAAGTGTGCAAGATTCATCCTGCACCGACTGGAGTCTCTGCGTCACCTCCATGACTTTGCTCTGGATGGAAGTAACCTGCTTCTAGACTGCGCACTGCTTCTGTGATCACTTCATTTTCTCAACTATAGTAAGCAACTTCATCTATTCTTGCATGGTGGATGCTTGCTACTTCGCCTCCTGTAGCTGTGATTCCAGTTTCTTCAGCTCCGGATCTTTTGCAAAGCGCTCATAGGTGTACGCACTATAGTCGCTCATTTGCTTACATTCTGAGGTGAGTGCCATGATTATTTCTACTACGCTCTTGGCGATTTCTTCCCTTTGATCACACACTTCTTGTGGAGTTCTCAACACTACTTGGATCTATAGCTCCATTACTCTCGCTTGAAGCTGCTAAATGGCCTCAACGAGCTTCCCCACTTGCATCTCGGCTAGCTCTTCTTCCTCCTGTGCCAAGCCCAAAAAGAGAAAAGTGATTTAGTCACTACCTCTTTGACCGCAGTCTACTCTGTGAGTAACTGGTCTTTTTCTTTCTACATCCTTGCTTTATCGTCCTCAAACATCGCCCAAATTTCATCTTTCTCCTTTTGCGCAACTCAAAGTTGCTCTAGGACCTCCTCCTTTTCTTGCTTCCAGGACTCTGTGGCTTGCTCCTTTTCTTCTTGGACTTGATGAAGTTGAGCCTCTGTTCCATTTGCTAGCCTTCCTAATTGGGTGGGCTCATCCCCTAGTTCTACAATTTTTGACGATGAAGGCACATTTGGTACTGCGCGGCTTGAATTTAATAGCTTGTTGTATGTCTTTCAGATCTTTCTCGATTCTTTGATACAATGTCTCCTGCTTCACTTCATGTCTCTGCAAGATATCCTATGAAGAGTCTTCTATGGATGCAATGATGAGATTGACATCGTCCATTGTGAGCACATTCTTCGACTGAGGCTTATTGGCTCAGGTCTTCTTTCTTGTTGAGGGTTTCTGTGGAGAAACCTTCCTTTTCTTTGATGTTTCGACCTCAGTAAGGGGATCCTTCGACGGTGTAACTTCACCTTTGTCTTTCTTTTATTCTTCTTCCCCTCCTTCTTCTTGGTTCACTTCATCTCCTCCTCTTCCTACGGGTGAGTCAGGCCTACTTTCCTCTGATGTGTTGCCCTCCTCATCCATTTCTATGTTTTTCACTTCCTCCTTTTTCTTCTTTTTCTTCATGCTAGTCTTTCCATCATGCTCGACCCGGGTGACCAATGGAATTCCGATGATGTTGGGGTCAAAGAGTTCTACATATTCCATTGGTAAAAGGAATTATGCTAACCATTCTTTGGTTATCTCCTCCATATCTTCATCGGGCAACTTATAATAGGACTGCAACTCCTCCTTAATTTCATCCCTGCACGCAGTGATGTTGATAAAGTGTCGATCTATGCAGGACTTCGCTGGCGGCCTGTATTGGTGCAGTGTATTTGGGGTCATTCGTAGAAATGCCTCAATGGTGCACTTCAGCTATAGGTAGTAAGCATGGAACACCGCGTTCGATTTCCACTGCTTTTCCATATCATTCGTGTACCACAAGGTGGAGAACCTCGCGACCAATGACTATGATGTCTCAACTTCTGTGAAGGCTGCTCCTTCCGGCATTTTCCAGGCAAAAAATAAAATCAGTACTAGTATCCAACTAAAATGAAACTCATATCCCTGATCTTGCGCTTCACGATAGTCCTTCTGCAACTCGTTGAAGAGGTAAATTGCCCAGTTCATTTGCATTCCTTCTACACACTTTCCTGCGAGGTCTACTACAAATCCAGCGACCTGTGTTGGATGGTTATTTCTGACGAGTTTACCGGATATAAGCTGACAAAATAGGTGCACTATGTCATTCTGGATGGAGGCTACCTTGTAGCCTCGCTTTCCCTTTTCTACATCACCGTAATCTTCCTTTATGCGCCGTGCCAGGGAGAAATCATAAGTCTTCCTTGGGTAGAACTGTTGAGGGTCCGGTCCCTGCATGCTCAGTCTTGTAATGATATGGATCAACACCGGATCCACCGTCATGCGCCTGTCAAGCCACAAATACCCTCCATTGTAACATGACAGGAGGAGTTTAACGCAAGCATTAACCTCTTGATGTCGGCCAAAGTGAGGAATATTCATTACATTCAGGATCATCGATTGCGCGAGCTCATTTATCCATGGCTGGGAGACTATGCACAACTTCTTCCTAGTCATCTTCATAAAATACCGATGTGGCATGAACATTGCGTAGTTATTTCGTTGAAGTCTCTATTCTTTAGAGATAGGATATGTCCTAACTGGGGTCCAACTACGCATATCCCCTTCAGGATGTACGCAATGATCAATGTGTACTCAAAGTCATGCGGGATATTGTCGCTACTAACCGTGCCAACCAAAGGTGGTATTTATTCATGCAAGACCGACGAGATCTACTTCATGTTAGCCAGATCATCGTGGTGTTTCCTTCGCTTCTTAGTAGTGCAACCAGAACGTCGTCCAGTTGAGGGGTATGCTTGCAATCCACTAGTCGACGATGCCTGTATTTCTATAGACATGACTCTCTCAGCCATGAGTTCTACAAGAATATCCTCCACAGACTTCTCGACTGTGCTATGTTCACCTGACATGCACACTCGTAATAAAATAACTCGGGTAGGCGAACGGAAAAGTGAGGTAATTAGATGGATGGTGAATAATGGATTCTATGTTAGCTCGGATAATAACAATTTGCAAAAGTGGTCCCGACACAACGTCCAACGGGTTAAATAAGAAAGTGTCGTAACAGATTCCTCCAATGGGAAGGAATGCCTCAATCAATACAAATCCATCCATTATGGCATGGTCCCAATGGTCCAACGACGATATTTCTGTCAATAACTGCGTTTCTAGCCGTTCCGGAGCGTTATTCTAATGATCGAGGCACCTCCAACGGTCATATAGCTTCGCCATGGAGAAGTCCCATTCTGCATGGTTTTGCTATTCCGGCGAGGTTCAACTTCTTCAGATCTGCCTCTTGCAAAGTATTTTCTGGAACTTCCCGTAGTTTTTCTAACTTGGCTTTCTTCTTACTGAGCTTCGTTGCCTTCTTTCCTGTGATATGAGTCTTTGGATTCCTTTTTCCGTTCTTATTCTTATCTTCTCCTAGTAAAGTGACTTCGCATTGCTAATGTGCTCTTATAGATTCTGCGGTTAATGTTCCTTCTTTTGCTATTTCCTGGGTGGCTATACCTCTTTCTTGCATGGACAGGTTCTTTAAGTCTTCCTATGTTCTTTCAACTTCGACAACTAATTCTCTGTCCCTCTGTTTCTTTGACTGATCTTCTTGTTCTTCTATTATTTGCGCTATTTTTATGGCTATGAAGTCCCTTAATTCTTGCTTTTTCTGTTCTATAGCTTCCTCCTCTGCTTTCCTTCTGATCTGATCTTTCTCAATCCAAGTATTTCCTAATAAAAGTAGGAATGGGGCACTGTACTCAACAAATTTGATAATTTCGAAGTCTTTTTCTGTCGATGTTTCATGAGAAATCATAGGTGTGTTAGTAACTCTTCCACATAGGGTTATCATCTTTCCTTTAAACAAGCCTATCATTCCCAATGAAGGTATCATAACAAGCTTTCCCAAAATTTCCCAAGTTCTTTCTGGCATAATATTCACGTGTGTTTCTTCATCCAATACACAGTCTATGTTGAAGTCTTCTATCCTTGTAACTATTCACTGTTTTTCTTTCAGGATCTCTGGTAAACTGATGTCTCTGTGATCATCCATTTCTTCTTTTAACTGTATTAACATAGTCTCTGATTCTTTTTCTATATGGTTCTTTAACATATCCTTAGTCTCTTGACCTTATTTATAGTTTTCTTGTCTCATGTTCATCTTTTCAACTTTAGCAATCATTCTTGGACAATCCTCAACCTCATGACCAATAACTTTACAACAAAGACAAATAGGACCTATACCAGGGCATTCTTTAGCAAGATTTCCTGACCTTCTGCAATTATAACACAGTGCCAATCCTCTCTTTCTTTTAAATGTGATCCAACCTCCCCTGTACTACGCACTGGGATCACAGTGCTGGACTTGCAATCTGCAAAAATTCTTTCTAGGTTCCTGCATCCACTTATTAGTCCAAAAATTCTTTCTATGCATATGAATAACATATTTTTCTCTATTTCTATCAAATTTATTCAGATCAACTCTTTCTTCTAACCGCGCCCTAGGATAAAATCTATCAAGCATAACTAGATTCATATTTTCTAAACAAAAAATTCCACTTATCTTACCTTTACTAGAGCACAAAGCTTTCAGATCTTACCTCTTGTCTTCAGATCCGATTTCTTTCTTAGCACAGAGATTTGCAATTCAAGTAGAATATTGTGCACTACAACATCATATCTACACACAAAGCTTTCTCTTTTCTTCAGTTCCTAGCAATCATAGTTTCAGGTCCCAACAACAGAACCATTTGTAGGCACAGGGGCAGATCTAGGGTTCAATGCTTCAAAAACGCACCAACAAAACCCTAACTACCAGCCCTTTCGGCAACACCTGCGAAGTAGATAAAGTCTCACCTGAGGTAGAGGCAGGGGGGTTGTAGGACTCAAGTGTTTACAACTAGGCTGGGACACAGATTTGTGATCACAACACTTAACAAAGCACTTAGCCAACAATATACATTAGGTTACGATTCTCATTCACATCACAGATCAACCCTTATTACATATCAACGCAGTAAAAATCAAGATCAAGCCCTTCAAACCTCTTAGCGCATAGAATGAGTTCAGATCTCACATTCATTTACACCATTAAGCACTAATGTACACATCATATGCATTCATTGTACATAATAATAACAACACTAAGAAAATAACCACATAAACAACATCGCACAAAGCACATCAAGACACAGGATATACATGGTTCACCCCAGTGTGGGGCTACGTCCACCAACTTCTTCTTCTTCTCGATTAGTCTTCGATCTTCTTACATTCATCTTCTCCTGTGCACAAAGCCACATAGCAACTCCGTAGTGGACAGGTGATCTACGCACAATGCACTAGATCCACCTTCCCCAAAATCAGTTCAAGGCATGGCTAACTCCTCAATAGAAAAAATCACTTATATACAATGTCTGTGCACAAAGAAACTTACAAAACACTTTCTCTTAGCTCTGCAAGCCCTTAGCACATTCTTGCACAAATCCAACCAGATCTACTAGTTATGCACTAAGTCAATTACAAGTATTCATGCACTAATCCACACTACTTCTTTCATCGCTTAGCTACTTATTTATATATTACAAAAAGGCCTAACAATGGGTAAACCCATGGGCCAACATCCCTTAACCCATTACATAAACCCTAAAACCCTTTATTGGGTCCACAAGCTCACAAATGAGTGAGATCCCGCGATCTCTACTCCACCTCGACGCTCCATCTTCAACCAACCTGTTGAATTCCCAAAAATGGTCAAACATGACCAATGTTTCCTAAAAAATTGGTCAAGGTCCAACATATGTTGATATAAACAACATAACATGGGGGAGGCCAAGGCTCACATGCAAGACTTTTGTTGAAATTCAGAAAGTCACAAATAACTGACACGAGGTTGGGAAAACCCAAATATTTCCAAGTCGAGGAGGATAAAATACTTGCAGAAGTTACCTTATCTACAATATATCGAAGAATTCCCCTTATCTGGACGGGTGTATAAGAAGGAATTCGAGGGTCTAAAAGGTCATTCCAATAAAAGGAAACCACCCTAGGACTTGGATGGATCATACTCGAAGAGAGTGGAATGCTCCCTTGTTCATAAGGTACAAAACTAGAAATTCTAAGGACATGGATGAAAAACACATCACCTCCCAAAAGAAGAGTGATATTGACCGAATATTACATCGACAATGTCACTTCCTTAGGCTTGTCACTCTCCAAGAGAAGAGTGGGATCGACCAAATATTTCATCAGAACGACCACTTCTTCAACTGTTGGTTGAATAGGATGCGAGACAACATGGTCTAGAGACGCATCACCCCCAAAAACAGGAGTGGTGTCGATCGAAGATTGCATCGACACGATCGTTGGTTGAATAGGATGCAAGACAAAATGGTCAAGAGACCCATAAATCTCCAAAACATGAGTGGTTTTGGCTGAAGATTGTGTTGACACAATTGTTGTATCAAGCAAAGAAGGATTAGAAAGTTGGGAAACCAATGATGACTCAGAACCCGAAGGGCCCCCAGGAAAGGACCACACTTCTTGTACCACAACAGTAGCATGGCACAAACGAGTAAGGTGATATCCTTTACAAAGTATACAAAGGAAATTGGGATTAAGTATTATACGTCTAGGCTTCTCAATCATATGAATGCCCCCAACATGAATTGCAGTGGTTGGTGACATGCTCCCAACATGACTTGCAGAGGCTAGTAGTAAATCTCCAACATGACTTGTAGAGGTTGGTGATGAATTCCCAACATGACTATCAGAGGTTGGTGAAGAACCTTCAACATGAATAACAGAGGTGTATGATGAACCCCCAACATGACTATCATAGGTTGGTGATGAATCCCCAACATGAATAACAAAGGTGGGTGATGTATGTGCAGTGTGACTAGCAGTGACAAGATTTGTTCCCCCAACATGACTTGTAGCGGCTAGTTTCTAGTCTTCAACATGATTAGCAGAGGTTGCTGACCAATCTCCAACATGACTAGCAGAGGTTGGTGATATAATGCCAGTATGAATTGCAGTGACTGGACTGGCGGTGGTTGGTTGTGGCATTTGAGACCAAGGTTCCGAGAAATCTTGGTTTTGATAAATTGTAGGCCAAGAAGGTTTCTGGTATACACCATTGTCATGTCTGACAATATAGCATCCTCCTCCATATTGATTCATAAAGGGTTGTAAGAGCATCATCATCAAGGAAGTCGCTTGCGAAGAGAAAGTGACATGACAAGGGTTACTCATGTGAGGATATATGTTGCCCCCAGATGAAGGGACTTCGTGAAGGGGGTTTCCCATACTATAAAAATGACCCCCCCTAGATGAAATATCAGAGGAAAGATGGAGGTCTGTCATGGGAAAAATGTTCGTAGGAACTGACATAGTGGAAGAAGGATAGATCGATGATATTTAATAAGTAGAATGACTGCCCATTTTAGCACTTGCTCTTGGAAAAGTAAAGCTAGGATTGGATCCATAGGAAGGAAGATTCCAACCTCCTACTGTAAGAGTTGGTTGAGGGATATGACTCCCACCAAATGAAAGGGGATAATAAGGAGGCATCATTCCCCCAGAACCAAAATTATGATTCACATAAGAAGACGAGATAGAGGATGGAAAGTGTGAAGACATGATTATCATACCATAAGAAAAATGATTAGAGGCCCAAGGTATTGGCTAAGTATCATGATTCGACATAACACTCAGAAGTACAAAAGGATTCATCCCCATGGAGTGAGAAAAGACCATGGGTTGGGTAATGTTAACAGAGGGAGTCATGGGGACTCCACTAACCATATCAATGAAAAATCTTGATGTAATACAAAATCCTAAGGCCAACTAATAATCAAAGAGCACACAAAAGTAGAGCAAAAATGCCAATGTACACAAACAAGATATAGTGGATGAAAAGCGGCCTCCCTCACTAAAGTAGGTATGCCTTGCCCAAGAGGGGCTTGAGACTCCCTTCAAAAGATCAGAGGTATCAGAATCAGTTATAAGGGCCCTCGTAGGCTTAACAACCAGTCGGTCAGATCCCCACAGAGAGGTAATCCTCCATAAAGTTTGTGTGTTGTCCGATCCTTATCTAACTTAGGGTACCTGCAGAATAACCCCTGCAAGTAACCTATGTGGCTACCTATGTCAAGAAACTAAAGCCACCATGATATAACCAATGTGAAGATGAATGGTCGTAAGTCAGATCCACTATATGGGTAGGGTAACAAAGCTAGAAATATCGAAAGCACCACTTCTCACAGAGGTAAATGTACTAGCAAGACCCCCATATATGAATAGATCCCCATAAATATCTCTAACGCTAAGAAGGTATTGGAGGGATATCTCTGCAACCAACTTCGTGTGACCTTGTGCTTAACTTCTTTGTGAGAAGAGCCTCCTGACGTCACCAATTATATAATGGATTTCACCACTCCCTTAGTTAGACACATATGTTGAGTTTAATAGCCTTGGAGAATTTTACTCACAAAATCCTATTCCAAGGCTCTAAATCTTAAGCTAGTTTGTGCACCCTGAAAAATAAAATCGTTTCTAAATTTTTTTAAGTTTATCAGTGTTACTTTTAGTGGCTTTGTTTAATCAAAAGATGTGGTTGTGAAACTGATGATGTTGTGACTCAACAAGTAAAATAAATGAATATGAATATAATGCAAAGTCCTAACTTCAATTCTCAACAAATGATAAGCTTTTCAAAAATCCAACTTTCAATTGAACTCCACGATTTCAAATAAGATGCAATATTTCCATACATATACCAAGATCAATAATAAGAACTCAAAAGATCAAATGCCAACATTGAAAATGTATATTTTTGTATTTTCAATATAAAGAAATCAAAATGCAGGACTGAACAACAACTTGATATATAAATCCGACTGTAAACAAAAAGAGACAAACCAAGCAGGATATCAAGAAGCAAAGACCCAACCCAAGTTGCAAGGTCAACCAATGAACAATATGATGAGAAAGAAAAACCGCCCAAAAATTCAACCAAAGAAAGGTTTCCTATCACTCTGCAGGCACTTAACAGTTATGACAGAGACCCAAGAAGACTCAACAACCATCAAAACTTACCCAACAAACACCAAACTCAACAATCAAGCAAACAAGGATGATGTATGTGATTGTTTAAGAAACAACCGCGTATGTAAGCGCCCTATAGAATGACAACTCGCGTATGTACGTGTCTGTCAAGGAAAAACCCACGTATATGTATTAAAACATTTCCAGGTTAAGGATAAGGCCAAGAAACTCAGACTCAAAATGAAAATAGGCTGTCAAGCAGTCATACGACAAAAAAACTTAGGCTAACCGAGAGCAATCAAAGGAGAAAAACACTCTAAACCCCGAAAAGAATATTCTATCCCCAGTATGGTCGCCAATTCTGTTACGAGAGAAATCACTCTATGGCATGGGGTAAACCACAATAGATGGAAATGACTATAGAAATCAACTCTAATCTCAACTATGCTATATAAACAAACATGCTAACAAGAAAAGATAAAGAGCCTACATTTTCGAGACGTTTGATGAAGTCCACCGTTGAGCACTTGACTCAAAGATATATACCTACAACTTGTCCTCAAAAACCAAGATACACAAGCATATGGTGATAACATATAAAGTTATCACATATAATAGCATAATTCATCAATATTCATAACAAATATGCCCATGGAATAACAATTCAAATATTTACAAGACATTAATTGGACGAGAAAAGAGTATTTCTATTAAAATGTAATCAACAAAAGTGTATGAATGACAAAATTCTGTGTCAACACATTCTAAACCGAGAAACCAAGTCCCTTCCAGCTGGGCCTCCACCACTTCAATCCTCCACCAAAGGCAATTTCATATAAGAGAGAAAATGTGGTTTTCCATCAAATAGGGAAGAGCTTGGGGGCTGAGCAATGTGTTCAGAGTTAAAAGGACAAAGGGATGCATGCTCAATATGAAGTGAATAATTTATCCAGAGTAAATTTGATCTCAAAGTTGAATTCTTCTCCTCCTTTTCCACAACTTGGATATGGCTCATTTGTAGCCTTCAAATGGAATTGAAGGGCCGAGTCAGAATGTTTCTAGTATATGGAAGGTCAAGGATCATGGATCTCGTGACGTGACATGGAAACCTAACCCCATTTTTTAATTTTGAGCAAAAAACTCGATGTACGTGGGCTGTAATGGTGCAACCTGCGTATACACATGTTGTATAGCTGTTAGGGTGCGTATATGTGGAAAAATACGTTTTTTAGCTCTAGGAATTGCAAAAAGGGACTTCAAGTCTACATAGGGAAATGGAAAAGGCCTTTTGGGCAAGTTGAATGGGGTGAGACAAATATTGCTATAACACACATGATTGTCTTGCATGAGAACTCCATTGATCCCTTCTCTACAAGCACATGTGCACACAAAAAAATCCTTATTAGAATCTACAATTTTTAAAATTGGGGCTCTAGTGAGAAGTTCCTTTAATAGTTGAAATCTCTCCTCTCATCTTTGTGTCCATTTGAAATGAGTCCCCTTCTTTTGCAAGGAAGTGAATGGATGTGCATTCTTAGGAAATCCATCAATGAATCTTATGTGGTAACCAAGAAGATCCATAAAATATCTTACATTTGTGACATTCCTTGGAGTGGGCCAATTCATTACAGTCTCATTCTTTTTTGGATCCACAATAATTCCCTCAGCTAATACAATGTGTCCTAAATAATGATTTTGTCATTGATATAAATCAATTTTACTTAGTTTTGCATATATCTTGTGTTCCCTTATCACTTGTAAAGCCTTTCTCAAATGATCCTTATGTTCGTCTTCATTCTTAGAGTATATTAGAATATCATTGATAAAGAGAAGCACAAATGCATCTAGATACTTGTTAAATACACTATTCATAAGACACGTGAATGTTGCTGCTGCATCAGTGAGACTTGTTGCCCCCTTAGGGGTAAATACTTCTATAAGCACCCTCTCAAGGGGCGTGATGTTGTTGCTTACATGATCCCTCTTTCTCATATTCTCCAGACTCAAACTTATTCTTTCAATTTTCTCTTCCAGTCATACTATGGTCTTTCCTCACTCCTCATCGGATGATTAAACCATGATATATCATTTCTTCTCTCATAGACCTTAGATGACACATGCATATGCACTTGGTACACTATGCTTTCATTGCTCATGGTCATGGTACTTTGGGTTAGCTTGTTCATTTCACATATTGTGCTATACTCTCATTGTATGGGTTTTGATACTTACACTTGGTGTTATAAATTTCAAGCTAGTTATGAACATGGTAAATATTGAAGTGTGATATAATAACACTTCATAACATTAAAAAAATTATTTTTTTTCTCACTGTACCATGGGGGACATAATCATGCTCTAGAAGTGTCATCAATTCTCGAGTTAGGTTGTACTATTAGTGATTAAGTAGATATATCATTCTTAATATCCCCACCATACATAACACTTTACATCTTCCCCATTCATTTCGATATCATTCATAAAAATTCATTCTCACCCATGCTTGATTCCTCAGATGTCATTTAAAAAGTTCTAGCCAAGAAATCTTAAGTCAAACAAGCCAAAAATGAGGTGAATAACAAATATAAAAGTTAAAAGTCGGAAATGATAAAGCTTAAGCTATGACAGATTGCTATGAGACCAATGCCCCTAGCCCCATGCTTGACTATGCATATATAAAAAAAGGGACTTGGTAAAGGAAAGAAATAAAGTAAACAAAGAAATAAAAAGGCAAAGAAAGGGGTTGTAAGAAATAGTGGTGAGGAATGGTAACTTAAAGCTAAAGCTCCCTCTTAAAGACTTATGCATTAAAAGTTCCTAGCTCATGAAAACTAGATTAAATACCTATACATCATCTTACATGACTTCGAGGGTAAATATATGAAGTTTCCCTTTTCACTTCCACAATTTATCCATGTTATCACCTACATATAACTTAGTGATCTAGGAAATACCACTTGTCTTAGGATTTGTCGCATGTATAAGGGTTAAGATTGTCCTCCCATGGTGAAACTTAGGAAAATATTAAAATTAACTTGTGTTATGTTGTTGCTAGAAGAAATCACTATGTGTGCACACTCACTGACTTGTAAAGGAGTTAGACCCACCACTATGAGTGGGTGCATTGCATTGGGATCCATGTACATGCATTACGGGTGGAATCTATGCCTTGGGATATGTATATCATGCTGTGAGATTCATTTACTCACCTTGGGATCTGTGACACTGCATTAGGATTTATGATGTTTCCTTGGGATCCATGTACATGTATACAATAAGATCTATCCA
>JASDQU010106640.1:46270-63732 GCA_032191745.1 Picea mariana | reverse complement strand
TAGTTTGAACAGTCGGGTAAGTCAACTGACTCAACCAACCAACCAACAACTTCACTTGGATGACCTCTTTAGTGTGCAATCATAGCACCTTCTATAATTGGCTCAAAAATCAAATTTTATTTTTTTTGCTCAAAAATAAAATTTTAATTTTCTTTTTAAATAAATTGTTGTTGTCACAATTTCGACACACCATAGAAATATTGCGATGAACTTGCTATACAAATCATGAAAATCGTATAGCAATTTCATGGAAATATACCCTTTTTTCGTCGTAATTGCGATGACCTATACAAATCTTGCGACGAATTTTCTATACAAATTACGGAAATTGTATAACAATTTTGTCGCAATATACCATGTGTGCATCGCTCTTGCAATGACCGCTTCGAAAACTAATTCATCGCAAACTTGCAATGATCGCTTTACATTGTCTCATTTGTGACGATTTCCCTACTGTGTCTCTCTTTCGACGTTAATCCAGGTTTTTCGCAATCGTGACAACTTCCCTACTTTCTTCACTCTTGCAACGTTAATCCAAGTTCATCGCACATGCCACATCACATTAAATGAAATTTGGGAGACTCAAGATTCATCCCAATATCCATGACATAACGTCGCAAGAGCGTCGAAATAATCGTCGCAAAATGACCCGAATTCGCTAGTGACCTATCAAGAGTCACAAATGGATAAGAACCTACAAATTTAGAAGACAACTTCCTAGATGCACAGTTATTCTTAGTCCAGATCATTGATTAATACTTCACATATATCATTTAGTACTTGAGCACAGGTACTTCACCACAATAATATAACACCGTGCAAAAGAAAAACCCAGTAGTCTGTGTCGCAAACTATCAACTGATTGCATGACACTTATACAAAATGGGCGCAGATAGCCTCTTGCGAAGGTACGTGTTAAGGAACGAAATACCAAGAGTCTTAACAAAATCCCATGAGGGAATAGCAAGAGTACATTAGGCAGGAAAAGCTATTGCGCAGAAGGTATTATGCACAGGACTATGGTGGTCAACCATTCACCGAGACTCGAAGGAATACTGTCAAATATGCGATGTCTTTCAAAGGGTAGGTACACCCAACAGAAGGGACGAGATGCCATTACGACCACAAGTAAAATTGCTGGAATTTGATAAGTGGGAAATAGTCTTTGTGGGACCAATCAACCCACCAGCAAAAAGAATAGGAGCTAGGTACATTATCACTACAACGGAGTACCTAACAAGATGGGAGGAAGCCGCACCAGTGAAAGATTGCAGCACATAAACAAAAACACACTTTTTATTTGAACAAGTAATCACCAGATTTGGATGCCCAAGAGTTTTCATGACTGACCAAGGCACGCACTTCATAAACAACACCATCAGCGTTATGATTGAAGAGTTTGAAGTCCAACATCAGAAGAGCACACCATATCACCCACAGGAAAATGGCACAGTGGAAGCATTTAACAAAATCATTGAGAATGCACTGACAAAGATCTATAACATAAACAGGGATGACTGGGACCTCAAAGTACCAGAAGTATTTGGGCCTACAGGACTACGTGCAAAAATTTGACAGGGCGCACACCATTTAAACTGGTCTATGGCCAAGAAGCAGTGGTGACATTAGAATTCTTAGTACTAATATTGCGTAGTATCCATTACACACATGACAGAATGAGGCGCAGTACAAGAGAGACTGAACCATTTAATGACCATGGAGGAAGACTAGGTCCTAGCAGGGTTCCACCAACACGTTCAGAAAGCAAGGGACAAAGCGTGGCATGATAGACACATCAAGAAGAAAACTTTCAAGGAAGGAGATCTAGTACTAATGTATGACATCAAATCACTTCAACACCCAGGAAATCTAAGAATGCACTGTCTAGGACCGTATGAAGTAAAATATGTCTCATATGGACAAGTTGTACATTTGAGAGACTTATTAGGTGCAGAACTCAAAGAGATGATCAATGGGAGCCAGTTGAAGTTGTACAAGGACAGTCGACAACCCACTGTGCAGTAAAAAAAAAAAAGATAGAATTTTAAACAATACCAACAGAGGCGTAGTGCACCGAAAGAAGAGAGAGTACACATACTCAGGAACACAGAATCAGCGAGGATAAGGTGAATTACCAGGTCAAAATGGAAACAAGGTAGAAATGGAAATACAACAAAATCAGTACGAAAAGACGGAGGTATACAAAATTAAATGACAGAAAGGATCGATGGGACACCACATTAATCGTGCCAACTAGAGATGGCAAGGCAGAGTAATGGCAAGTACGAACCCAGAGGTGCATTGAACCCACAATTAAGGCAGGGTCCTCGACAAGATTCATCCAAGGGCCATACAACACACAAACGCGGGAGAAAAGAGTCTATTTGCAAAAAGAGAAAAGACAGATAGTGATAGAGGCTAAGTAGCATAGAGAGGAGTTCACAGAGGTCACAGAGACCATTCAAACTCAGCAAAAATTCGAAATTCACCATCATGGCACCACCAAAGCAAGCAGAAGCAAGCCAGAGTGCTAGACAACCTAGAGTTAGAACCAGGTCACGAGTACAATTGGAAGAAGGTGAAAATCATCTGTTGGAGATCGTCAATATCGATGAAATCCCATCCCCAGACACAACACCGGTGAACCCCACACCTGTAGTGGAAGAAACCCAACATCCAACACCAGAGGGCATGAATATAGATAGACCAAAAGAGGTACATAAGCAGTAGAACTGGGATGCATAAACCCTGAAGGAGGTGTAACCAGAGAACATAGAAACAACTCTGAGAGTCAATGGAATGACAATGAATCAGGAAGCAGCAGTTGAGCCAGATGAGTCTCAAACCATCATGTCAGACAACCCATCGTAAGGAAAAGTTGAATATGTCACAGGATGGCTAGAATGGTATTTTGAAACACAACTGGGAGTCACTGGAACCTCGAGCCAACCACCACCGCCGAAGAAAGACAAGCAGCAGGTACCTAAATCACCTCGCAAGAAACATGTTGCAACTCTCGTCCTACCATGTATACCAGATGGGGTACAAGTGGAATCAAGCTTGCTAGGGTAGATTGACAAGATAAAATACTCATACCACGTTGTAGCAGTCACAGACAAGTTTCCAGAATTTGAAAAGAGAGTATACTTAGAGACTGTGGGCATAAATCCAGTTGGGTAACTGATTGATCAGCCACTCCAATGGGCAACAAGATTGGAGAAAACAGGGGTTTTAGGTCTACTAGACCTACCAAATTTTGGTAGAGGTTAGTACGTAAGCGGGTGCTTCAAACAACTGTTAGCAGTCACACATGGAAAGGAAATATGGTTGGACAATATCGTATAGATAGACATAGATCTTATTGCAAACATAACAAGGTTGCCATCCTGAGGCATGGATCCCGCGTAGTTTGTGAACAAAAAATCCAAGTCGGAAGCACTAGCGGAAGAGATGAAGAAGAAGTAGAAAGAACTAGCGGAAGAGATGAAGATGAAGAAGAACAGGAATCGTTATCAAGAGGATCAACGATGTCGCAACACAAATGGGCGCAAAAAAATTAGCCTGTAAGCTACTAATAAAATGTCGCAAGGAGGAAGTTCCAGCTGGGGTTGTCGCAGTTCATCTCAATGCGCCGAGGGAACCACAGTGAGATGGGCACCCTATCTATTGAACTTGTTCTTGGATGACTGCAAGGATGCACATGACCTAGGAACAGAGTTTCACTATTCATGGATAATCATGTTAATATCCCTTATGGGATGGAGGGAACCAAGATATGTAACTTTCGTTACCAGACCCAAACCTAATCAGGGAGTGAGATATTTATTGCTAAAATACACATCAAATGCTAGGCACAAAAGGATGAACGAGTCCATATGTTGTTCCTGAGTTTATACTTTAAGGCTCTAAAGTATATCATCAAAGCATCTGATACGAGTAAAGAAAGTTAAGGTAGACAAAGTCGGCTTTGAAGGATAACCATTATGGTTAGTTCCTTAACTGTCTTCGTTGAGCTTCCCAGTTTTCTTGGATGCTTATGTCATGTTCAATGGCTGCCCATGAACATTCTAATTCAACCCGGGTGTTAGCTATTTGCAAGACAATGTTAAATAAATTTAGGGCAATGCTAGTCTGATCAGAAATATCAGGTTCTACATTAGGTTGTCTTAAGGCGGGCACAATCATGAGGGATAATGGTTGGAAGAAGGTCTAAAACTTTGTTCAATAAAGTGTGTTGCTTTATGAATTTGATTATAAGAGAAAAAAAAATTCAAACACAGATTAATATTCAACAGATCAGAGGTTGTTTCATGTTCCTGAGTTAGATTTTAAATACATGATAGTGACGAATTAAAAACACAAAATCGTTTAACAAAAATGAGGCATCGATCATGGAAGAATCTCACTTTGCAATGAGGAAAGATGAAAGACAAGAGGACTCTATTGAAACACAAACCATTGCATCCTTAATAATTTACAGGTATTGAAATTGCTGACAGCAGGTACAGAGGAAAAACTGTAAATAATTAGATAATACAACGACTTGAACCAGTAGTAAATATTATGCTAAATTATTGTTAAAATTTCATCAAAGATACACCTAAGAAAAAATTCTATGAGAAAAAACAAAGGGAACACATAGCTCAAGATTGACAAGATTTGGAATCTTCGCTTTGCATTCTTATTAATCACTGCAAAAAAAAATTCCCGTACAATGGCCACCAAAAATCCCTTTCTTAGTCCTAAAAAATTACATTTATACAAAATTTCCAATCCTTGGCGGTTGGGGAATCTCTAATTTCTAGGAACTAGCTATTTATCATAAATAAGTTGAAAACTGTTTTACAAGATTTTCTTTATCTTTCTTTTAATTTTATAGCTACACTTTTCAAACTGATACTTTATTTCTATGTTGAAGACTCTCCTTCTTTTTCTCTGACACATTCAATGCATTTGTTGAGGAAAGGTGCAGACGTTTTGGGAGGCTCTGGAAACTCCTTTTCTTCGAATAGATATACCTTTCTCTATATCTTTGGGAAATAGTCTTCAACTCTTTTATCTGCAAACTTTATTAACTGCAATTTTAAGTTGGGCTGAATCAACAACCTATTGATTAAGGTGACATCCATTTCTTTTAGCTATGAAATCTCCATCTGGATCTCACTTAGATCTTCTTTAAACTTTAATTGGTGTCTTGCAATATTTATCTGCCCTAGAATCCCTGCGCAATTATCCTTCCCAATGTCTAATGACCCTTTGTCTAAGAGATCGAAAACCTCTTCGCAGTCATCTTTGATTTCTTTAACTATTCTTTTGTTTTCCATTATGTTGGCTTCCCATACTTTGAGCATAATGTCACCTCTGATTTTCTTTGTGGCTGATAATTTTGTAGTTTTGGATGTCTCTTCGTTCGTTGAACATATGATTGCCCTTTGAAGAGCGACCCTTGTTGCTTTAGCTTCTTTTTCCTTCAGGATGAGGTTATCAAAGGAATTACTTGCTTCATGGAAGTAATTCTGGAGGATCTCTATCTTGGAAATCAACTTTTGATGTTCAACTTCTAGCTCTGCATGCACTCCCAGTGACTGGGCCTGGAAAAGTTTCAGATCTATGACTAGATCTTCAATTGACTTTAATTTTGTTTGTAATTGATTTATGATTTCTTCTTGCATTTGACTTGTCTGCACTCTTTCTTCCATCTCGCTGAGGCTTGTTTTCAGGGATTGAATCTCTTGCTTATCCCCAACTCTAGCTTGGTCCATACCTTTATTTATACTTTCTTCAATCTTTTTTTCATTCTCCTTTAATTGGCCTTGTAGTTTAGAGATCATGAGGTTTCTCTGTCTCAGACGTGCTTTCATATTTTCAACAGTGAACTGGTTAGTTGTGGAAAACGCTCCCATAGAACCAACGACTTCGGTAGAGAAATCTTCTTCCTCTAAATTATGCCCATCTATTATGATTTTGTGCTTCTTTACCATGTCATTTTCCCTTTGATGCATTTCCTGCTTTAACATTGCCTTTCTCTTCTTACTAAAAAAAATAATCAGATGGAGGAATCTCTTCTCTAGAGATGGGCTCAAGTTCACTAACATATAGGGCTCCCAGCTGGGGGAAACTGAAAGTGGATTGTAATGGAGTCAAAGAGGTGATGGGAGCACCTAGTTCTATAGATCTTACCTCCTCTGTTGTTTTGGGGGTATTACCATGAATTGTAGAATATGAAGGGAAATTTGGTTTATCAGACACTAGGGGTGTCTGAGACCCTTTTTCCATTCCTGAGTTCTCTGCCTTTTTTCCTTCTGTTTTCAGTGGAGACTCTTTGGTCTCTTTTGGAATTCTCTTTGTATTTTCTTTATCCTGCCCTCCTGATCCAAAACCTAGGGGTATGCTTCCTTGTTCTGGAGGCTGAGTTGATTCTTCTCCTAGTAATACCTCAGGTAAACCACTTCTCCGATGTTTCTGGAAGTTTAGGAAATTGTTTTGCAAGTCAGGTGACAAAGATTGAAACCTGGCCAGCACTTCATCATAACTTATAACTCCTCTGAACATGTCATCACAAGGGGATTGTTCATGTTCATATGCTTTCATATTACAGTTGACTTGGTGATTACCCACAATTTTATGGGGATCATATTTCCTGTGATCGAGATTTAGCAACTTTATCTCTCCTAATGTGGTTGCCTCAACCTTGGAATGCCCTAGATTGAGTAGTGAATATTTCGCAACCTGCACAGGGAAAATAGGCCAGAATCTCTTTTGGGCCATTTTTAGTTCATTCTCGATGCCACCTACTACTATCTGATGAGCCACCTCCCTGCATACCAGTCTATCAGGGAGGGATTTTAGTAGTGCGAGGGGAGAGATTGAACATCCGAAAACCCTAATGTAGGAAAAATTTTCTTCTATAAACCAATCAATGATGGCCTTGAGACTTTCCATGACTGGCTCAGAAATACGAGGAGGCTCGCAGCCATACAGCATCTGGTGCACCGGAATCTCCACAAAGTGGCAAATTTCGTAGAAGGAATTCTTAGCATTTTCTTCCCACAACTTAGAATGGTATTCATGAATGGGTTTATTGGAGGTTGGGTTCCAACTCCAATTCATCAGAGGGAAAGGGGTCATGAAACATATAGCGTCCATGATGTAGGCAAACATATAGAAGGCCACTAGTTGGCCCTTGGATTTTGCGGTTTGATACTCTGTTACCTCCTTAGATAAATTGTCTGATAGGATTTTGTCCCAATTGAAACTAAAACCTTCGGCCGCTTCATGAAGAAGAGGCACCCATTCCGTAGGGAAATGAGTGGGGATTTTCTTTCCAAAGAGTCTGCAAAGCATCATGGCTACATAGACCATGTATTCATTTAGTGAGGCTGTGGCATATTTCCCATGAGTATTGACCCTGAACTTTGTTGGCACTCCCCACCATCCTCTAATTATATCAGGGTATGTCTGATATGCCTCTGTGCATTCCTTTCTTTGGAATTCAGTTATGAATTCATCATTATAAATATACTTAGTATTAGGGGGTAGCATGTACATTACTTGTATATGTTCCAGCCTAAAGGAACCAATAACAACCCCACGGCTGTCCAAAATAATCCTTGTCTTCACGTCTACTCTCTCTAAGGCCTAATATATCATTTCATTATATGGCATGAGCCGTGGGCGTGCTACTATCTTGTGAAGTTCAGACTCTGCTATGTCCTGAAGTTTGTTCTCAGAATCATGCAGGAAGTTCTTAATTTTGTAATCTAGATTCTCGAAGATTTGCCTCCAAGATTTGATAGAATCAATAGCATGGGGTGTGGTATCAGCTACGACATCTCCTTCTATACATGTGCTTTCAGTAGTTCTCTCAAATTTCTTAAGTACCTTCTTAGGTACCATAACGTTTGCACTAGATTGAAAACCTGTTTGCAAACGAGAAAATCTATAAGCCTGGATGAATACAACTCACTCGTGATTGTAAGAGATAAGAATAAAATTCGAAATGCAGAGTTGTAGTTCTTTTAACTCGTCCTTTAGTGGACGTACTGAGACAGGCTGTAAGACTTTAATGTTTTAGATGAAGAAGATGAGCTCAAAGTTACGCATTTAAACTTAAAAATATTAATTCATCCTGTTACGGATATTATCATATATCGGTGATTTCAACTTGGAGTTTCAAAATGACTGTTTCTTAAGACACCGAATCCCGAAGCCCGAAAGAAGTTTAGTGATTACTAATCATGTTTTAAAATGACTTAATTCAAGTTTAAGACTTTGTTTTAGAGTTTATGATTTTGCATTTCGGAGTTTCGGGGATCACGTACCCAAGAGATATGTCATATGCAACCCCCGAATGCGAAAAGCGAATAGCTTAAATCGAATGTTAATCATTTGTATTAAAACCTTAATTAATCAAGATTAGTCGTGATTAAGACTTTCGAAAATCGGGAATCGAGAATTCGTAGACCTATATTTCAAGAGCACTTTGTTACTGGGAAACCCGAAACTTTGAAAGATTTAATATTCACTGATCATGATTAAGGGTTTAATTAATCACACTTAACAGGTACTTTGTGAATAAGCACATTGGGATTTATAACATTCGTTGCCCCTTTTTTATATATTTAAATAAAAAAAATTAAAAAACCCTTTCGGAAATTCGGCACCAGGATTTTGGAGTTGTGAACTTCGGAATGATTGCATTATGAAATGTCGAATTCTGAATCACGAAAGGTTTCATTTTGTCCCCCTTTTTTTTTTTTAATTAGGGCGACTCCATACTAGGAAAATACGAAGTCTTTGGTTAGAGACAAAAATTCATACCTTGTTTCAACACCATATTTGAAGGATACCTACGTGATTTGTAGGAGGCCATTAGCAACATGTAGAGAATAAAACCAGAGGATGTCGAGTGGTATCGGAATATCACCAACTTCAAAGCCACAGAACATATGATGTGGATATAGGCACGGAAGGATCCTGATAAGCAGTGGCTACAAATGCGCTACTGTATCACAGAGGGCGACATTGACATGGTGATCAAAGATTGGGAAGATGAATGGAGGATTCCAGTCCTCACCCAAGACTTTCGGGAAAGGACAGCAGAAGAAGAGGCATGACAGGGAGAAACATAGCCTCAAGAAGTCTCAGTGCCCAAGAAATGAAGGACGGGTCAGACAAAGACAAAGCAAACAGACGAAGGGGCAGCTAAGACAGGGACCCATAAGGGGACAAAGAACACTACACAGCTAGCTCAAGTGCAGCAAAAATAGGTTGAGGCAGCATAGAAAACCGCACCAAATCCCAACTCACGGGAACCAGGTGGGAATAAGAGGCCAACCACGTAGATAGGAGAAGCGGGCAAGAAGATGAAGGTGCAAAGAACACCTCCAGAATATACAATCACAGAGGATGATGGATAAATGATAGCCTGAATGGTCTAGGATTGTCTATCCGAGAATTTTGACAATGTTGCACACCACAGGGACAAGATTCAAGAGGAGTCGGAAGACATGCGGCAAATCCTCAAGAAAATTAGGGAAGTATAGACAGCAGGCAACAACATGGGAACATGGCCATCAACACCATAGATAGAGGAATGATTGGAAGAAGGTGAGCATGATACACTTCATACAATACCGCAGTCAAGCACAACATTCCACATCACACCTAGTATGCTACGCATGGATGAGATCGTGGGGCAGACACCCTTAAAGGACTTAATCCAAATCCAATTGGTATTACCACAGATACCATCCAAGGCTCTACACAAATTGCAAGTGAGCGTTACTCAAGAGGTATAGTCTCGTGCACACAGAGACTTAGCTAAATTACAGTAAGCGATGGAGAATCGGGACATGTTGGAAATATTATGTGAGCAGGCTAAGTTCAAAACCCAAGAGGAAAGGGAGCGCGGGAATGGATTGGAGCAGAAATTTGCAGCAACATAGGAGAAGATTCCAAAGACCATGCAGATGGATGAACTTACAGCAGCAGACAAGATTGATTAGATTGTGCACGCAATCGATCAATATCAGAAGGAGATCGGGGATCTCCATGAGCATCTCACACCCACTACTCCACCAGCAGTAAAGGAGCAAAGGAAGCAAGAAGAAGTAGAATAGTTACATGAGATAGAGCGATAGGTTAGCACAACATCTGACTTGTTCAAGAATGCAGCACAACTTTGGACAAAGCTAGAGGAGGATCAAAAAATATAGAAGTGGGACAAGGAAGAATAAAGGATAAGCGTAGTTATCCAGGATCTCAAGCAGAGGAAGAAAACAATGTCCATCACGGAGTGCATCAAAGGGGCACAGGACATGAAGAAATTGCAAGTAGAACTCACCATCGTCCAAACACAAAAGAAGGAGCACCATACTCAAATGGAACCATTTCAAGAGTGGGTAGCAAAAGTCCTGGCATAGGCAGAGGAAGCAAAGACAAGTATAGCACAGACCTATGAAGAGTGCGCAGAATTTATCAGTGATGAAATTGCAGTCCAGATAGTGGACACACTCAAGGATAAGACTGTGCAAGCACAGACACAGGGAGCAGAGCTCCAAGAAAAGTTATAGGCGGTCACTAGGGAGATTGAATATTTATGTTAGGTGGTTCGAGACGAGCCACATGTCAGTGTTGGGGGCATGTTGGAAGCAGGCCAAAGAAAAAAATCAAGGCGATTTTGGGAAAGAAAGCATGCACGAGGAAAGTGATAGTAGGAAGGAAGAACAACACGCGTGCATGTAGGGAAGACCTAACGATGTTAGGTTTAGGGTTTTTGCAGCATATTGTAATGGTTGAATAGACAAAAACATATAAATATAGATACCGAGGTATCATAGGGGTTCGAAGGATTATCGAGTTTAGCTAGTTATCTATGAGTTGTTTTGATATGTAATATTTTGTTGTATGACCTAATTTTGTAAGTTGTGATCTAGAGAGGACTAAGGAGGGTAGATCTTGAGGGTTAGATCGAAGGCTGAGTAGCCTGGTGTGATCTAGTCTGAATCATATAGATCTTACCCAAATGAGAAGGATTATAATGTGCGCAGTGTTATAGATGCAAAAATACTATAATAAAAGAGCCAAGAGCCAAATCTTTATGGGCATATCCCAGGAGGGGGTGAACCACGGTAACATCTATGTTATGTGATGAATGCATGCATATCTTTATTATCTTCAGTAGTTATTATTATTTTTAATGAATGAGTTGCTATATTTCCTGTGTATTCGCAAATGACGGTATAGTTTGTTTACAAGTTATAATAATGGTTCAATGTATAGTCCTCATATCTTGCACTCAATCCTAGGTTGTAAACACATGAGTATTATAGCCACCCATTAAATCTATCTCGAGTGAGACTGCGCAGCGCACTCTGTGCACTACATTGCCTTCTGGTTTACCACGAGGGCCGATAGTTTTAGAGGCTTTGTTGGAACCCCAAACAAACTTGAACCCTGGGTCACTCAATACGAACTCAGACATAATAGAATAGTAACCAACATGATGCTTGTTGCAGTATCCTTGCAGTAGTTGTACCATTGTTCTATTCACCACCTTTGTATGTCCATCTGTCTGTGGATGAAAATCCATGCTCTTCTTCAACTTAGTGTCCATTAGCTCCCATAAGTAAGACCAAAACTTTCCCAAAAAGAGAGATTCTTGATCTTATCTAATATATGTAGGAAGTCCAAAATGAACCCATACATTAGCGAAGAACATATGTGTTGTTTGTTCAGTTGTGACTTGTTTCTTGCATGGAATTAGAATACACATTTTGTTGAATATGTCCACCATGACATATAGATAATCATGACCTTTCCTGGACATCGAAAAACATCCTACAAAGAACAAGGAGATACTTTCCCATGGTTGTGAAGGTATCGGAAGTGGTGTATATAATCCTATATTTATGTTGCTAGGATTACTTGTGGCACACATGACACACCCTTTGATATACTTGGTAATTGTCTTGTTCATTCGAGGCCAATAGAAATACCATTGTAACTGTGCAATCATCTTACCAACCTCGAAATGACCAGAGATGAGAGATGTATGAGCTTCTTTGATTACATTTACTCTTTTCTCTCTTGGTATACATAGTTTTCCAAGATGATATAAAAAATTTCCATGCATATAATAATTTGATTGTTGATTGTCATGAGTTAATGCATCATATACTTATTTAAAATCATCATCCCTAGCATATTTCTCTACATAGATTTCATGTGCTAAAGGATTATACCTGAGTACTGTGGATGCATTAATTACTGGTCTTGACAACATATATGCAACCT
Organism: Picea mariana; assembly: GCA_032191745.1. Taxonomy (NCBI): domain Eukaryota; kingdom Viridiplantae; phylum Streptophyta; class Pinopsida; order Pinales; family Pinaceae; genus Picea; species Picea mariana. Next base: position 51,435 of record JASDQU010106640.1, on the reverse strand, counting down.
TTTTATGAATACCCTTCTTATAGTTGATTACCAGATGAAATTGTTGTAGAAAACCCATCCACCTTAAGTGTTGTGATTGTTGTAGCTCGGTATGTGACTGCAAATACTGTAATGGTTGATGATTTGTATGAATTATTGTGTCCTTTCCCATTGATTAATGCTTCCTTTTATTTACACTTTGTACCAACACATACAGTTCCTTATCATATGTTGTATAGTTAATCACAGCTTGAGTGAAAGTCTCAGAATGATAACATATACATTTACCTTGTTGCATCAAGATTGTTCCCATGGCATATTTTCCTACATCGGTTTGAATATCAAATGGCTTTTGTATATCTAGTAGAGCCAAAACTGGTGTGGTTCTTATCTTTTCCTTCAATGTCTCGAAGGCCTTTTGTTGTTTTCCTCCCCATTGAAAGATCTGCTTAACACTTGTTAATGCATGTAAAGGTGCTACTACATATCATAAATTACCAATGAACTTCCTCCAGTACTATACTACTCCTAAGAAGATCTCGACTTTGGTGGCAGTAGTTGGCTTGGGCCATTTTACAATGAATTTTACCTTTGTGGGATCTATCTTTAACTCGCCATTCCCTACAATGTAACCCAAATATACTAGAGAAGTTTTTCCAAATTCACATTTAGATAACTTGATATACAACTTCTCCTTCTTCAAGAGTTCAAAGACTCTCTTGACATGCTTTATATGATCTTCCCATATTCGACTAAATATCAATATGTTGTCTAAATAGACAATAAAAAAATCATCTATGTAGGGTCAGAACACATCATTCATCACTCTCATAAAGGTTGTTGGTGAGTTACATAACCCAAATGGAATAACCAACCATTCGAACTAGCCTTGCTTGATCTTGAAATCAGTTTTCCATATGTCGCCTTCTGCAATTTTGATCTGATGGTAACCACTTCTCAAGTCCAACTTAGTGAAAAACATAGCATTATTTAACTGATCTAATAGATCATCTATTCCTGGAAGAGGATAACGGTTCTTTACCGTAATCTTGTTTAGGGCTCGAAAACCAATACACATCATCCACGTGACATCTTTCTTTGGAACTAATACAATAGGAGAACCACACAGAGAGGATCTTGGTCTGATGATTCCTTTATCGAGAAGCTCTTGAACTTGCTTCTTTATTTCTTCATTCTCAATTACTGATGACCTACCCATTCCAATGTTCAGAAGAGGAGCATCCTATTGCAAATATATTTCATGTTCAATCTCCCTTTTAGGAGGAAGCCCTATAGGTTCTTGAAATAACTCATCATAATTAGATATGATCTTGATCAATTATTGTTTATGATTTGGATCACAACCTCATAAAACATCTATTATATCTTCTTATTTATGCTTCACTATCATGAAAACAAAAGATTTACTTGTGCTCGCAAGTCTCTTAATTTTCCATGTGCTCACTAAAGAAACATTAGTTTGATGCGATGAGATCTGACAATATATTAAACCCCATCCTTAAGAAGACTATATTTATTTTCTTCCCGATAGAACACAGCCTTCATGTCAAATAGATATGGACTACCTAAGACAATGTCGCAAATTTCAAGAGGCACAACATCTAACTCGACCTCATCAAAGAATTTAGCTATAATTGTAAACATGATCTTACACTGCTTTGTTACCAGCAACTTAGCATCGTCACACATCCAACCTAATGGATATGTATTTTTGTGAGGTGTCGTATTTGTTATCCATGATTTCTAGGGATAACTAGGAGATCATGTCTTCAAGGCCCACAGGTTCTAGACATGGAGTACCGAGAGCAGGATTGATTTGAGCATGGCCATGGGAGGGCCCATCCTTCTTCTTCTTCGCCAGACTTGTCCTGTTAGTAGCAGCAGCTTCCATCACCATCGGCTTGGACTTGCGACTCTTGCTCCATGAGGTAATTGGTCCAAGGTATCATGGTATGTGTCATATTTGATCGTTATAACTTTCTTATATATTTATCAGGTTCCTTACATTTCTGACAACTGCTTGGATCTTACACTAATCCACTTGACCATTGTTGGGGGGGTTAATGGGGTGCCCTAGCAAGCTTGTATTTATAGGTTTTGGTTAGCCACAAGGGGAGATTTGAATATCCATAGTTTTCTCCCACCATACTATCACTTTACATCTTATCTCCCATACATCCATCCCATTCCCCTAGTCCAGGCATTAGGATGACCTACTTGAGGGGTTACATATTCATCCTGTGGGAAGAAGGGCTAAAGGCCCAGGGGGTAAAAGCAGTTGGTAAAAGATAAAAGCCATAGGAAATAAACCTAGAGATGCTTCACCCAGGGATCCCTGAGAAGGCAATAAAAGGCCTCTCGATAAGAAACAAAAGGGACCCGAAGAAAAATAACAAAAAACAAGACCTAACCAAGAGGATGGGAGGTCTCATCACGGGCTGGCCCATTATGTTCATAGGTATCTAGCATTATGACATTGCCATTATCTGGTCACCACGCCAGGGCAATGACCTTTGGTTGCATGGCCAAGGGAAAGGGGGTCTCATCACGAGCCAGCCTTATCATTTCTGCGAAAATACCAATGGGTAACACTGTCAGCTCTGGTCACCATGCCAAGGCAGTGTCTTCTGGTCAGACCTTGAAGTAAAAAGAAAGAAAAAAGCAATAAATAAAGAATAAAGGCANAAAGGGGCTTGGAAAAAGTGCATCCATGACGGGTACAGCTCACCTCCTACAAAGGCACCCACGGACAACACCTACCCCTGGTTTTCACTATGACTGGAAATCCCTAGACCATACCACTTCATGAACATGGCTTGAATGATATTTTGTGGAAACTTTCCTCTTCTTATGGATATCAGCCCAATAGGTTGTTCTGTCTGTTTCTTCAACTTTGTATTGTAGATCAGTGTAATGTCTTTGAGCTATTAGAGTATATGCTAGGGGTTTTATGCATATATTTGATAAATTTAATGATGAAATATGATTGACATTGCCATGATCCCGAGGACTGATGAGCCCATGGAGGGCGAAGTTTTTTATGTGCAGGACCATACCCGACAGACAGGTACCAGTGGACTGGTACACATGGGGATATGATTAGCTTGGACCTCCATGGGGCTGAAGAGCCCATCAGATGGTTGTTGGATGGCAGAAACAGGACAACGTTGTGATGAGCCTTTGCATGAGAAGAGAGAAGGACGTTCTACCCAGGACACTTTGGCAGAGCCCGGCCTAGGGGGAATCATCCACTACAGATGGAACGTTTTCCCTTGATGGACAGGACATCACCCAGCAGAGCAGGACGTTATCTTGAGCATGTGGCAGTGTGATGGAGCTATTTGGCACATGTGGCAGCCTGGAGGAGCCCTAGAAGGGCCAACGTCTGGCTTCTGGATGCTTGATTTGATCAAAAAGGGCCAACATCTCCCTCAGAAGGGCTTGACGTCCCTCTTTTTTCTCATATTATGACATTTTTCTAGTAGTTAATGTAAAAACAGTGTAAATTTTATAGTCATCCTTGTCGGTTGTTTTAATGACCTAAATTTTAATTCAAAGGTCATGGATTGGTATAAATAGAGGACGTTTTTCCTCATTTTAAACATAACATAACTCACTCTCTTGTGAGAGATTATCTTTTAGTCTTTTTCTTGGTATTTTTGGTGTTGGAAGTGAGGCGCAACTCTTCTTGGAGAATCTCTCTTGGCATTTATGATGTTTCTCTCATGGAAGGTTTACAACTAGGGTTTGATTATGCATTCTTCATGATATGTAAGTGAATTTTTCATGCAAAACTTCTTAAATGAATGGTTCTAGGCTTAATTTCTTACATTTGCTATATTATTGCTATTATATTGCTGAATCTTGAAACCCTAGGTAGCAAGCACACTAGTAGGTCATTGCTATATGTCCCCATGCTTGAGAAAATGTTTTAGCCATTGATAAAGGAAGATATAGCCTAGCGATTGCTACACTTATCTCCCTTTTTCTGAGTTAGTATTAAAGTATAGGTTGAAGAGAGGAGACGTCTTAGGCCTAGTTAATTCTACACCTAGGGTTTTAACCTTCTAAGGTTTGAGAAGCCTTGCTCCTGCAACACTTTTCTCCCTTAGATCTGTACTTTGAAGCTAGCCATTTTGCCAAGAGTATTTAGAGAAAGAGGAAGGAGCATGAGGCCTTGCTTAAGCAACACCGGAATGAGCCTCCTTCCCTTAGGGTTTTGATTCTATGGCCCTGCCATTGCAGCACCATAGAACCCAACCTTCTAGTCTTTAAATTTTAAATCCTCCTGAGATCTTGCCCTTACTTTTGACTCCATAATACCCTAAGGCACTGGTTTTTCTCTCCAACGTTGAGCTTGTTGGGCAAAAACAATCTTTCAAAACTCTCAAATTTGAAACCCTAACTAACCCTAACGTCTTCTAACATAGCATAAAATGATGACGTAATGCCTTTATTGAGCTAATTTTGATTGATAATACTGTTGGCTTGGTCATCCTGTGATAGATATTGATGAATTGGTAATTTTTAGTGGCTAATTAGTGAAACGTTGAACTCATCTTATCTGTTACTTTGCTTATTGAATGAAATCAAATAACTAAGAAGTACTAACCCATTGAATTTATAACCTGCAAATATACATATAGTGTTGTTATTGTCTTGTTTCGGGCAGGTGTTCTCAACAAGGAATTCACTTCTTTATTGGCTTATTAGCCGGATTATCTGATACTGGTGGTAACCTGCGAGGAGGGATAACCTTAACTTTTGACCTTTTACTCTTTGCCTCTTCAAACCCCAGGTTATCGGGGACGTCTCCCCTGGGCTAACCTCCCTAAACAGAAAGAGCCCCCCATCGAGGTGACATTGGGTGGGGAGGTTCCTGTTACGCCACTTTGACCCTTATCCTTTAGCCTTGTAACCTAAAATACAAACTGCGCGATAACATTTTGGCATCGTTCCTAGGGAACACTGAGTCAATTCTCCTCAGACGACAAACCTTTTTGGTAAGCCTTGCCTCAAAGCCTTATTTTACAAGCTTACCTGGCGACTCCACTTGGGTGTTTTCCTTTCTATTTGATGATTTCAAGCAAATCATCTAGCGACTCCACAAATAGCTAATGACGACTCGTAGTGGACATCAGTATATGCCTTCATCCATTGCTATG
>JASDQU010106640.1:5023-15689 GCA_032191745.1 Picea mariana | reverse complement strand
TTCAATAGAGTCATGAGGCAACTCTTTCTCCTCTTTGATGGATTGGTATCCCTCTTCATCAATATTCTCTTCAACTTATTGTTCATCAATGGATTCTTCATTTTCCTTGATAGGGATAGGACATAACTCTTCTCTTTGGAGGGCCACCGTGAGATCATGGAGAGTGTCTTCATAACTTCATGTTCTTGGGCCCCCCTTTTTGAGGAATTCCTCAATGAAGATTGTAAGAGAAGAAATACTCTTTGGTTTAAGAGTATGCTCAACTCAATCCTTTTTTCTTGTTTCTAGAGATAGAAAAAATAATATTATCATCACATCTTGATGTGTCACATCCATCTTTGAAACATACTTCAATAAATGTACTACATGAGTCATATCTAAGGATGGGTATCCATCAAATTTTGGACAATTTTTTCCCAAACTAGGAGAAAAGTGATTTGGGTATCCTGGAATATCTTCAATATCCATGGAGGAAAACATTTTGTGAAGTGACCATAGTGCCATAATCCCATTACTTGAAAATACACAATATCACAAAGTTGAGAGTGGGATGACACCTTGGAATCTATCAATGGAGTCATCGGATGATCCCCTTTAGGTCATTAAAGGAAGGTGAGTGAAATTCCCTAAGTGGATTCCCCAGGTAAACTTGTAATATAAGGGCTTCAGGAAAATTTGACCAAAGATATGTCATTGAGGAGAATAACTCAATCCTCCCCAACAACAGCGCCAAAATGTTATCGTGGGATTTTTACTTGTGCAAATCCCACCACAAGTCCCCCAAATCTTGCGTAACTATGGAATATCCTACCACTTCCACCTTAGTAAGAAATTCTATTGTTTTAGTGGTGGAATAGGTCCACCACAAGGGACGCTTCCCTGGTGACCTCAAGGGATCAAAGTAGCAAGTATAGTAGCCAAGCCTACCACCCCCTCTCTTGATCACCTAAATATTGGTCTAGGTTATGGTAGTAGAAGAGATATGAAGTTAATAGAGTACCTGCCTGGAATAAGAATACTTTGTAGCATATATGTAATGATTTGAAAGTTCAAACATGCAATTAATACCTCTTTAAGACACTAGACAAACTAAATTGCAATGGCGGTTATAAAATTGCAACAATGAATGGTGATATAACAACAATAAAAGATTTATAACAACAACAATTAGTAGGGATCAAAATTGCAACAATCGACTATGAAAACTTAGCACATATCCACTAGAATGATATCCATTTGTCTAAGGAAATATATAAACAAGTTAATCCACCAATATATGTATGTATGCAACAAATATGAGTGTTATCAAATGGTTGTAGTAAACTTTTGTAACAACAACAAATTTATTAGCAAGTTGGCCAATGTTAGTGTTAGTAAATTTAATAGAGATCTTAAGAGAGTTGAAAGAGAGTGTTTGTTGATCAATTCACCATGAGAGAGAGATTTAAAACGACTTCCTTTTGAGGGTTATGGAGTTTTATAACATCAAATGAAACTAAACTTGGAGCTTGAACTAGTTGCGACCAAGAGGTAGTTCTTAAACTCTAAGGTGCTAACACATTAGGGCCTTAGGGCTTGAATCTTGAGAAGAAGGATTTCTAGGGTGCAAGCACATTTGGGCCCTAGAAACCTTTTCTCCCTTCTTGTAGCTTCAAATAGGTCAAAATCCAAAGTCTAGGGCTAAAATCTTAAAATGCTATCACTTTAGGGCTTTAGGACTCTAACCCTAGCAAGGATTCCTTCACAAATTTTGGAAAAAAATAACCTTGTGAGAGGAGGAAGCACTTAGGTTCCTCTCTTAGGGTTTCACCAAGCAATATGTCTAGCATGGAAAAATAAATTTACCATGGAACATTAATAGAATAAGAATGAAATTGTAGAAAATTCACTTACTTCACCAAGAAACTATGAGATAAAACCCTAATTGCGGAAAATTCCCTCCAAAATAAACAAAGAGCATCCACAATTGACCTCACAAACATAATGCATGAGTGTATAAGAGATAGATAACCCAATAGGGAGAAAATTTCAGAAGAAATTTCTCACAAAGGTGAGAAAAATGTGATGATAAAATGAAATGTGAGGGTGACTTATTTGTATGAGGCCACCCTCATACAATTTATCCACATAATTTGTCAATGAAACAAAACAAGTGGGTTCAACCCCTTAATTTGCCTCTAATAATATGCAAAAAATGAAAAATACATCAAATAAAACCCTATAAGGGTGACATCATGCCCTAGATGTGTGGCATCAAGCTAGGAGAGGGGGATGTCATGCCCCTAAGGTGAAACATTGGGCCTCCAAAGGCCATGTAGAATGATCCAAGGATGAATGGCTATGCAATGAGGTGTGTCCTCACCCTCAATCCATGACAATGATCTCTGGAACCACTCCATCCATCAAACCCTAGCCCCCAAAGGTGACGTCAAGACTAGAGGGTGATGACATAGGCCTCCAAATGCCACATCCAAGTGCAAGAGGAGTGAAATATCATCCCCAATTGATTCCAAGGTTCCTCCAAAGGAAACATCCTCCATCCTATGTGTACAAGAGCTCCTATATGCTCTGCCCATCCTATGGGATTCTAGCCAATGTGAGTGGAAAAATGACCAGAATTTCTCAAACCAAGCCCATGCGTCCATCGTCAAAGGTTCCAAGGATGTGAGAGCCATTGTTTGAGGCTATTGAGTCACTACATGGCTTACTTATCTCCATCACACGTTCCATGATCCTGTAATAAAGGCACAACATCTTAGGCACAACCAAAGATGTCCCTTAAATAACCATGTCAGGGTCATTCAAAACAGAGTAGAATATAAGATAAGGAAAACTAAAGTTCATAAGAAATATCAGTCCTTAAGACATGTGAAGTAAGCTACAAATTAAGACATAATACATATAAAATGATTCACCCCAGTATCACCTTCAAGAATCACATCGTCCATGACCCTATGTGAGTTACCAAGTTTAAGTATGGGAGGGTCTTAATCCAACCCTATTAGGTGTGTCACCTAGACAGGAATAGAATAACTCGGGTAGAGGGATAGGTTTCAAGAGTGAAAAGGGAAATTAAAAACCCATCAAGAGTAAGTGTGAATGTGATATGGTATTAGGGCTTACTTCATGACTTATGGTATCCATTTCTATGAGCGCCTTTGTAGAGGGAGTTCTTTCTTGCTTGATATACCCTTTCCTTAGTATCTTTTTCATTCTAAACCTATTATTTTCCTTTTGATACCCAATTATCATTTTCAAGTACCCTTTATAATGTTTCAATCTTCATTCCTTTATTTTTATTAGATAGTATTCAATTATAATTGGTGTATTTATTCGCATCTGGACAAGGGTGATTACCATTAGAAGGGATAGAGCTCAAGTTGTCCTTAAGATTTTATGGTGAACTTTATAATTTAGCAATAGCATATACATAGAGCAGTTGCATCAACCTCTGGGCCTTCATCACCTTCTTCTAATGAGAGAATGGAACATAGCCAAATTTTAGGATATGTGAAAGGATTCAAGATGGAAGGTGTTAAGCATGATTAGAAATGGGAAGTTACCCTTGGGAGGCCCCCCTAATATTACCCCTTTTCCTTGGGTGGTGACAACACAAAACTAGGGAAAAAAACTTACCACTAAGGTGAAACAAGGAAACTGACACAATTTCCCAAACCAATGATTCATTATACGACTTCAACCAAGGATATTCACCCATATTCCTGATAAATTAAGTACAAAATTTTGCATGAAATAAGGACTACCATACCTCATGGTGAAAATGGCTTTCCATCTCCCATAATCTTGGTTGCTTGAATATGATGAGCCTTGGTTGATTTGTGTTGGGAGGAAAATGAGGGGGGCTACTGGGATGCCATCTGTGGACATGTTGATCATCATCATCATGGTGTAGATCATGCTCTCCATTGTGGGCCTTGAGACATGATCTCCTCTAGTTACCCCTAGGCATCGGGGGGTAATAGTTCCTAAGTTCAAACTTCCCAAGGTCATAGTATTTTAGGTCAAAGTTCTTGAGGTCATGATATTGAGAAATTTAACCTAAGAGACTATGACCTCAATAACTTTAACCTTAGGAAATTTTATCTCAGGGACTATGACCTTAGGAACTTCGTCCTCAGAAACTATTCTCTCAAAAACTAGGACCTTAGAAACTATGACAAAGGAACTAGTTCAATGTTCTCAACGTCATGGTTCCTAAGGTCATAGTTATTGAGGTCAAATTTATCTAGGTTTCCTTAGCTCATAGTTCCTTCCTACTAAAAACTTTCTCGAGATTGTGACCTTAGGAACTATGACCTCACGAGCTAAGATACATGAACTAGTTCAAAGTCCTTGACATCAAATTTCCTAAGGTCATAGTTCATGAGGTCAAACTTATATAGGTCATAGTTATGAAGGTCATAGTTCCTAAAGTTATAGTTCCTAAGGTTAAAGTTTCTAAGGTCATAGTTCCCAAGGTCATAGTTCCTAAGGTCATAATTTTCGAGGTCAATTTTGTCGAGGTCATAGTTCTTGAGTTTAAATTTTATGAGGTCATAGTTCTTGAGGTCATAGTTTTTGAGGTCATAGTTCCCGATGTCAATTTTTATAAGGTCATAGTTTTCAAGATTAAAGTTCCTGAGGTCATAGTTCATGAGGTCAAATTTCTTGAGGTCATAGTTCCTATCTCATAAAACCTATGAATGACCTCAATAATTTTGAACTAGTTTCTATGTCATAATTCTCGAGGCCAAATTCCCTCAGGTCATAGTTCTTGAGGCCATAGTTCTCGAGGACAAAGTTCCTACGATGAAATTTTCTAAGTTCATAGTTCATGAGGTCATAGTTTTCGAGGTCATATAAGTTCCCAATATCACAATTCCTTAGGTCACAGTTCTTGAGGTAAATGTTCTCGAGGTCATAGTTCCCAAGTTCATAGTGTTATCACTCCAAGAGTCACTCCCTGACTATAAAGGGAATGAGCTTGGTAACATAAAGCTATTTGGTTGGATGAAGTAATTTGTAGGGTGGATCAATCTATGAAATAGTAAGCCTCACTTAGCCAAGACTACGATGAACACATTCCAACAAGCAAAGTCATCTCTGAACAGATCAGATGAATTAAAATTGTTATGGAATAGAGAACACTACCGTATCAACAGACTCAGATACACTAAACGAATATACAAATGGTCAATTACAACAATAAATTATATGTGGGATCTAAATCCACTAATGCAATAAAATAATGGTGTCTCTTAGTCATCAAATGAAATATATACACTATGAACTTTGTAATTCATGCACATATATAGAAATAAAATGGAAAGTAATGGAAGTCTGATAAAAATCTCAGAGAGGAAATTCTGCATTCAGATATATACTTAGCAAAAATCTTAGTACATAGTTTTCTTTTAATTCACAAAGGTCAAACCATAATCATCAAGACTGCTCCCCCTAAATATTTAATTTTCATAGGCTAAAATAGCCTTTATAACTTTGTTACAGATCCCTAAAAGATGGATCTAAAAGCTACATGTCTAATTAGATCTGATCTAGTTACAAAAAAGTAGGATGAGATCTTATTTCTAAGGGATTAGAATCCCTATTTAAATCTAGGCCTTTGACTACGTTCTAGGCCTTGTTGGAGGATATAAGAGGTCTTCTTGAGTCATCATCAACAAATGGACCTTGATTCATTCTTTCCTTGACCGATAAAGAGTCCAAATATGACTTTTCTTGTTACTCATTGAAAATAGGCCCGTTGGTAGCACACAACGCAGAAAACAGACCACTTGTGCTGCCAACCTTCCTATAGGTGACTGTTTTTAACAGTTTTGTCCAAAATGATTTTAAAACTTGAAATGAATGATGGAAAATGTTTCTTTAAGACTTGAACTTTGACATCATAACCTGATAAATGTTGCAATATGTCATACTTAATCATTTAGGCCTTCCCATAGGTCCTTTCTACAAAATTAAGGTTTGTTCTCAATGTGATAATCCAATCACTTTTCCCTTCATCAATGTATATACAATTTCTTCTAGGAAAACTTCTGCTCTGTACTCTGAAAAAAAAACCTCTACAATGATACCGTTGTCCATAATTATCTTTGACATAATCAACATTTAACACTAGCTAAAACAGGAAAAAGGTAGGGTGAATGAAGAATGATGAAAAAATGTAATTTGCAAGTCTCATATTTGATTGAACAATACTTATGCCAATTCTTTGAACCTGTGTACTCTGAAAATAACCCTGGACATTCTCCCAATCACCTCTAAATATTCAACTTCTTGCAAATCAATTCCTTTACATGTAGACAATATCTGATGGATATTCTTGTGAGCTTAAATGTCTTCATGAAATCTAGCTACTGGATCCTATGTTTCTTTAACGAGTGAAGATTTGTGAACACCTGTATTACTTCTCAAACTATAGTCACTTCTGGCAACATCCTATGTTCTTCCAAGGATCCAACCATTAAAATTTCCACTTTAACCTTCTCGATGTGAATTTTGAAATCATTTGAGAATCTACATTTATGGAATGGATTACTTGCCTCTGTCTGTCAGAGTATGAGAAAACTTGAGTCTAGAACATTTTATCATATGTATAGTATATTCCAGGCATAATGACTCCAGGGAAGAATGCCAATTGCTCGTTCTCATTGAAAAAATGATCAATGTTTCTATTTAAAACAATCCTCCCAATAGGATGCAAAGGAAATAGATTCTCTAGCCGGATTTTTTGTGTCATGAGGAGGATCAAAGTCGAATCTATTTGCATCATTAGGATCCATAGTTTGAATGCATAGCTTTCATTCAGGATAATTACCAAAATTTATGGAATCATATAAAGCTTTGGTAGCGTGACTGTGATTGGTACCTCCAACAATTATAGCCTCCTCATCAAGCAAAAACTTGAGTCCACAAGAAGGCTTCCAATGAAAATTGCAGTATGTTTCTTTAACTTCTCTATTAATAAACTTGAAAGTGTGAACTTAAAAACCTTCAATATGCCTAAAATCAAATGGGATTCCCCAGTCGTCAAACATAAATGTGAATCATATGACAACTCTCTGGTACATGAGAAAAGAAATTCATGATACACCATGTTTTAAAATCTGATCTTTGTCAAGTCTAGAAGGGGCTGATGCCATTTTTAAATTCCCTGATCCTAAATAAAAATAGAAACAGAGAACTAAACATAGTCTGAGAGTCTTCAAGACGACAGTGAATGTTGCACAGCTACAAGCAATGGCATCTTGTATACGAGTTGCAATAGCATTGTTCTACATGGTGTTTGTAAAACAAAATAGCATTCATAACAATTTCCAACATCCTAACGTGATCGACAAAAGAACAATAAAGTCTACTATAGCCATCCCAAGTGGATCCATGAAATCAATTACCTCTTGCGATCATTATTACCATTTTCAACACCAAGATGGGTACTTAATGACCCATGGGCTTCTCATCCTTGTTCCCTAGAATACTATTGACACCTTAACACTTGCAGAATTACCTCGGGCTTTGTGTATTTTAACTGACAACGCATACACTATATCCCATATGCACTAGAAATAAACATTGACATATGTTAATATATGCCCTCGTTTCCATAAATGTTCGATGAGTTGTGGAATGATATCGGGCTTGGCGCTTAGCGTTGGGATTGTGTATTGGATAATGTGACTTGTTATAGATGTTAGCTCAATATATAATGTGGCTTTGACTCAACCATCGATGGACTTTGGCACTAGACTTGGTAGATAATAAATGACTTAGGATTATGTGTAGGACACTTGAGCACACACCACCTTTTAAATGCCAAAGTGAATTTTGTTTGACATAAAAGGAATATTTTTTATTTGAAGATATAACAATATGCAAAAATTTCAGACCTAGGAAAAAATGACCAAATGTTATTTTTTGCAATGCAGGACATAGGCAGATGATCAAATGAATTATAGACAAAAAATAGATGGTAAGATCTCAATGAGTGCTTGACTAATCAAGCATGAGTTCATTGAAGATACTCAAAATTTTACCAGTACATTTTGAGTGCTAACATCTGGCTCCAACTGGGATGGAGGCCTCCCTGTGAGGCTCCAAGAACCTAGCAGACCGTGTGCCTTTTCCATTGGACTCTGGAGTCAACTTTGTTATCATCATCTAAACACCTTCAAAAAATGCCACTCATAAATAATATAACTCTTATATCTGATGAAAACTAAAGGAAAGCAAATGCTCAGGAAGCAAGCTTATTTCCTATGCTATGCTACTTCTAATCACTTTTGCAACTTGGTCAAGTAAAGGCATACTTACATAACAACCATTCAAGTAGTTTCAAAACTGAAATGATCTTATACATACCACTGATCAATAGATAATGTCTGAAATATAACGGCAGTAATAAAAATTCTTTCAGGAAACAAAAGTCACTCGGAAGTGTTGGTGAATTAATGTAATATGAAATTTTTAGGTGATCTAAAACATAAGACTCCAACAAGGCTGAAAATGGATCTTTGAAACCGAAATCAGAAGCATGTTGATCCATGAATGCCTCATCTATGAATGTCTCTCTTCTTGAAAATTGATAACCTTCTAGTTCCCTTGTGATCAGATCTTGATCATCAGTAGAAACAACCCCTTCTTCTGAATAATGATCATAAGATAATGGCAAAGAAATGTTTGAAACTGACTGATTATGATTAGCTAAGAATATGTAATTATCTATGCAATCATTAGTTATTGTATGCTCAACATGGTTTGAAAACTGATCATAATCTTGATATCCATACTTTTCCATAGAATAATCTGCAAATACTAAAGAATTATGATACAAATCTGAAATATACTTACATCCTTGTTGTTGTTCCAGATTTATTTCATACTCACTGTCTTCTTGCTCCAAATCTGAAACATATTGATAGTTCCCTTGCTTGTGTGCATGCAAATCTTCAAAGTAAATTGGATCTTGAATCTTTATGGAAGCACGTATGTTCTCCTCAACTCCTTCTGCATCCTCAAACAACTTTCTTAAAGATGAATATGTATTTTCTCTTAGAAGAAGAAACATATCTGAATACTAAGCCATAGCATAACACATCATGGCAACAATTTGAGTGGGCATGATCTCCAAAGGCATGCGATGATAAATGTTGTAGAACTTCTTGTTGAAGTCAAACAGAGCTTCTTCCTCCTCTCTCCCCAAAGCATAAAAATCAGCGAGGTATTGGTTAAGAGACTTGTTCTCACCCCAATATTTTGAGAAAGAAAAATAAAAACCAATGCATGAACAAATTGAACCAAGTTCCAGATCTCTAAACCATAGAGCAACCTCTCTCGTCAAAGATTTAGAAAATAATATCATAACAACATATTCATGTATAATTTCCAGATTACCAACAAAGTTTACAAAAGCTCCCAAATGTTTCTCAGCTGAAACATGATCTTCTCCAGTAAACTGGGGAATATACTCAATAAATTTAGGAGGATAAGGATGAATGTGAGATGGTAGTTTGAGAGGTTTAAACACCCTTTCCATGACTCTAGTTTGAAAATCTGTAGGTTGAAAATGTGGCTCAACGAGATGAATGCAAGGCTCAATAATCATTGAAGATAACAATATCTGAGAAGGCTTTGAATCAGTTTCAATCTCTTGAAGGTTACAAGGGTGATCAGGTTCAGAAAAAATTTGAATGCAAATCTCATCTTTATGAACAGGTTGAGGTAAGGATACAGGATCAAAAACAACAACACAAGTAGGCTACAAATTTTCCTTTTGTTTGGATGGATATATAAAATAAGGTTGATGATCATCCGAATAAACAAAGAACAAGATGATCCTCTTAATATGTGAAGGGAAAAACAAAAATGAGCTGATAAAAAAAAACAAAATTTCATGAAGAAATCTCATGAAATGATACTTGGTTTTTCCCTTATTCCCTTTCATCTTTGTGTCAACAATATGCTTCCTAGTGGAGTCTATGATTGTGGAGTTGCCAGGCAGATTGTTACAGTCGATTTTTTTTTCCTTCTCTTGTCTGCCATCAAAATTCGGATATGTGTCATTCTCCTAGGGAAACTAGCTTCACTTTCGTTCCCCGACAATGGCACCAATTTGTTATCACTCCAAGAGTCACTCTGTGACCGTAAAGGGAACGATCTTGGTGACACAAATCTATTTGGTTGGATGAAATAATTTGTAGGGTGGATCAATATATGAACTATTAAGCCTCACTTAGCCAAGACTATGATGAACACATTCCAAAAAGAAAAGTCCTCTTTGAATAGATCAAATGAGTTAAAACTAATATAGAATAGAGTGTTGGCAAATATTTAACAGACAACGAATGGAAAATATTTAACAGACAACGAATGCTTGTCATTGATGGCAAGTACAACAGTGAAGATGGCATGAGTACAGGAAGTTTGTAATCGACAGGGAAACAAAAGATAAGTTCAGGAAGGTCAAATGATCAAAGGCAATGCAACATTGATCGAGTGATCGAAGACCTGTAAAGTTTGAGAAGAATCTCTAATCGTTGGATTCCATTCAAAATTCTCGAAAGAATGAGGATCGTCAGATCTGAATGTAGACAAGAAGAGATCGTTGTAGAGGAGGACAGATCTCAGTCGTTAGATCCAAGCACAGGAT
>JASDQU010106639.1:93977-123113 GCA_032191745.1 Picea mariana | reverse complement strand
TAACTCCCTTAGATGAAAGGGAAGACTCTCCAGGTTAGGAGGGAGCACTTAAAAATATTATTGAAACATTTATCTTTGTGATTGAAAAATAGTCCAGATTGGATAGATTCTTTCATGTTTGGAAAGTGGATTGAGATTTCTGACAGACAACGATTTCCCATTGTGGTTAACATGGGAAATGGTCCAGATTGTTGATGTATCATAGACAACGACTTCCCATTGTGGTTAACATGGGGAGTGGTCTAGGGCAGTCTCTCTTCTTGAGGGTTACTCAAGAAGACTGGCCTGCCTCGCTAGACAACGATTTCTCATTGTGGTTAACATGAGGAATGGTCCATTTTGGAGGTTGATACAAGACAATGTTTTCTTCTTGTGGTTAACATAGGAACTGGTATGGAGAGTCATTCCTTAAGGTTTATACATTCTCTCCAGGGTGCACTTTGATTAGTGTAGGAGGAATGGCCTAGGGCGGGGAATGGTCCAGGCTCAACAATCAAGGACAAGCATTCCTTAGGGTTTATAAATTCTCTCCAGGGTGCACTTTGATTAGTGTAGGAAGAATGGTCCAGGGTGGGGAATGGTCTAGGTTCAGAAGACAGGACAATTATTCTTTCTTGCTTGAGAAGAATAGTCCAGATATCTAATTGTTCTACTCTAAGGGTAGATATTCTTTCATATCTCACAGACGTGAGTGAAAGATTGGCCCAGGTGATTCATTCTATTTTAACAATATTTTTCTATGCAGGTTGGCATCAGATGATTGTTATGGAGACTACCTATCTCCAGACAATAGAGATATACTACTGCGGTGGATTTGTTCCACTGTTTGTGACAATGTGTCACGGTTTGAGTAGTTGGGTACTACCATGGATAAACACGGGTGTGTTCTATCAATTAATATTGTACCAGTGGTCATAGGAGATTATCCAGTTGGATAATAATGACGGTGCTTGTGATACTACCAATTGAATGGTTTGTTTTTGCTCAAGACCATACCTCCCTAGCTAGGAGGGAGTATTGATATTATGGTAGCTTCAGGAGGTATGAACCTTTATTCTGACCTATGACAAGATTAGAATATTCCAGAAAGAAGTAAAGAAGTAAAGGAAACCCTAGATGAGATGTCGGTTGCAGAAATATAATTAATATGAATTAATTAGTACCCAGAAGGAGAAGTCAGCCCAGGCAAGCCTGCCAGATTACTATAAATACAGAGCGCTAGTTTCTCATTATTCACATTCTCAGAATTGCAGAGAGCCAATTGTGCGCACTGCAATTGGTAGTTTTGTGCGCAAGTTTCTGGGGAAGGTGTTGCGCCAGTTTCTGGATGGGACTATCTGATTAGCTTTCGTTTCTATTCTTGCTTGGTGCATTAGCCTTGCTTGGCTATTGATTACTACCAGTATTCTTCTCTATCAAGGTCAAAGTGCTCGAAGGGTGGCTTCGACCTATGGTTGGGTGACAAGGGTATTGTCAATGGTAAAACGAGAACAATCCTTCATATTCTAACAAGCATGTATATTGGATGGCATTGGATAGTATCTTGGCATTTGTCCTCAACAGGATCTGACAATTAGTTTTCACTTTCCTTTGGTCGGGTAGCAGTGATAAACATCATTCTCATCTTTATAGATGAGAGAACATTCCAAAACTGAAGCTTTTTTGCGGTTGGGGTTTAAGGAACATCTTTATTTTTAATAGATCGTTGGCAGCTAACACTCTGTGGTGAGTATTGATGAAGGATGGAATTTGGCATAGGGTAATAAAAGATAAATACCTTCCTTATTGCTTGATATCTACTTGGCTAATATCGACCACTCAAAGAATGTCATCTGCTTCTCAGACCTGGAGAAATTTATTAAAGTCTCTACATCTTTTAACTCATTGGTTGAGTTGGAGCCCTGGTTGATCCAGATTTAGGAGCGGAACGAACTGATTAACAGAATGAATACAATAAACACAAAGATATGGAGAACAACACAGATATCCAGTGAAAAATATCTTCTATTGAATAAATGAAATAGGTTGAAACTGTAAAACTGCATAATTGAAACAACTTGCTTGAATGGTGGTAGTTATCTCTAAGAAGATATGTGGCTTCTACGCACATTTGTCTGAGAAGAATGATTACAATGAGGCTCTAGAGGCATTTTTAACATTACTTATGAATTCTAAAACCCTAGACATCCAAAAACCTAACCCTAGGAGATGAAAATACAAAATTCATGTGGGCCCCGATGGGTAAGTTGGTACCTCAACTTCCTAGTGTCGTAACTTTTGCATACGATCTTCGTTTTAGGCATGTGATAGCCCATTGGAAAGGTATTTTTGAGAACTACTCATTACCTCCTCAAACTTTGAATTCATCTACAGTTTGATTGTGGCAAGACAAAAAAACACTATTTAGGGCCCCAAAACGACCTTGGAAGTACAAAAAGATGTGTTGACATGAAAACATCCAAAATAATCTAGATGGATTAGGTGGGAGGCCACCATTCTCCTCCTGGAAGATGTGTAGGGTGTCAGAAATCCTCGAAAGTGTAGAACCCACAATTACAAAGAAGTACAAAAGAACGTGTTGAACTAAAAATTGTCAAGATGAGCTAGTTGGAATAGGTAGGTGGCCACCAATATCCACCTGGATCAATCCTCCAAACTTAGGAAGCAATGGTCTCCATTGTGTTGAGTTACCTCATCAGATGAGGAAAATTTTGCTAAATTTGGCCCTGGGTGAGCCACTTGCCTTGGGGTAAGAGTTGCCTTGCCTTGACAACCTGATAAAGTTGGATCCTCTGCTGCCGAGTGTCCTTGACATGTGTATCCACTACCTGATCAGTGGATGCATGTTCCATGTAGTGAGGGTTGAGATATGTTGGTGTCGGTTGTTATGCAATCTCTGAAGTGTTCAATAATGGTGGAAAATATGGTAGAATCTTGGGTGCAAGCCAAGAAAGGGTGGAGTGATGAGCTCAAAATCATTTCTATCCACAACCTTGGTGATAGTGTAAAACCCATAGCGAAGTGGGTGGAGCTTCCGATGGGGACCTGTAAGATGAACTTTTTGCAAATGTAACCAAAGATTGTCTCCCACCTGAAATTGGTGTAGTGCCCTATGTTTATCATGGTGTTTCTTTTACTTAGCATTTTATTTCTGCAAAATCTCATGAACCTGTTGGTGGATGTGTTGAATCCACTCAATGAATCGGGTGGCTTTATTGGTCTCAAACTGAACATGGGAATAGTTTTTCTGTGGGGTTGCAAGAGGTAGTGAAACATCAATGGGACCCAAGGGTTGGAATCCAAACCCTACCTAAAATGGGCTATGGTTGATGGAGCTATGGAGAGCCATGTTGTAACTGCGTTGAACATAGGGGAGACTCTCATCCCATGTACGTGGATGCTTAGATTTCTACATGTGCAGGATGTGCACAATCATCTAATTGACGACCATTTTTTGGTCGTCAGTTTGGGGGTGGAAAGCAGTGGATTTAGTGAGCTTGGTGTCCAACAATAACCAGAAACTCGACTAAAATGTGCTAAGGAACCTACTATCCTGGTCAGAGATGATGGTTTGTGGTATCCCAAAATGGACTCACAATCATTCAAAGAAGAGCTTGGCAGTATATGTTGTTGTGATGTTCTTCTTGCAGGCTGTGAGGATGGCCATCTTAGAAAACCGATCAACTACCAAAAATACACAAACATTGTCTTGCTTGGTGGACAGAAGGCTAAACATGTAATCCATCGATATGGATTCCCAAGGCTTCTCAGGAATAGGAAGATGTGTGTATAAGCCGTGATTCTTGATGGTTGGCTTGGCAATGGCACATGCAGTGCAAGATATGATATACTTGTTGACGTCATGTCGAAGTCTTGGCCAATAAAAATGTTTTTGTAGAACAACCATAGTTTTCTCCACGCCAAAATGTCCTGCCATCCGACTATAGTGAGCTTCCCAAATCATCTTTTCATGCCCTCTTGCAAGAACACATAGATTGCCTAGATGGCATAAAAATCCATCATGAATGTGAAAATCAGTGACATTCGCGCATGTACCCAAAAGTTGATAGGTGGTGGCAAAGTTTGGATCTTGCTGATAAAGTTTGGGCCACTCAAATGCCTCGTGTCCATAGGAATGGAGCACGTTGGTGAGTGCAGCTACAGGAGTTCAAATGAGGTAGTCAATGACACAATTTGTGCTCCATGTCTTATACTTGATGTTGAGATGGTATTGTTGCAGGTAGGTGGACCACTTCTGATGGTGGTCGTTCTGCAACTTCTTCTGTGTCTGTATGAACAACATGACGCTTCCACAAATATGGTTGTCCTAAAAGAACATCACAAACTTCAAGGGAAAACCTCATCTTTGAAAGGCTTGATGTCATAGGGAAAATGACATTGTTAGCTGACACGAAGATCTCTTCCTTGGCAAAGCCAGTCGATGGTGTAGGGATGCGAGTGCGGTGTCGTCGACAGGTCCAGCTACTTGACAACCTTTGTTGAGATCAGGTTCTTCTGACTGTTTCTATTGACAATGAAATGAATCAGGACCGCCTTTACACACATCTGTGAGTGAAAGAGGTGTTCCCCTTCCTCTATTTCTTCTGGTTCACTTTATTGGACTTTGGTTGTAGCGATAGTGGCACTAGGTTCAGTATCAATAATTTGCTTCCCTCCCTTTGGATTTGATTCGGAGTCAAAATCGTCCTCTGACTCAGAATCCTTCAGCTCAACCACGAGTGACTGCTTGGAGCGTCATTCTTCGATGTTGTGCCAAGGGATTTTATGGTATCACACCATTTTCCCATGTCCTTATTCAACTTCTCATTACCTAATGTGTTGTGGCTTGGAATTGTTGTCCTGAGAGTGTCCATATTTTCTTTGTCCTTATTGTGTGGGTTGGGGCCGCCTTTTCCCTACTTCGACTGTGAGGAGTTTGCAGATCCAAACTCTCACCTCTTCTGCTTAAATTTATGATTGATCTTAACAATATATCTATAAGTCGTACACAATGATGTGATGTCTAGAAACTCCATTTTTGTTTGAATGTATCTATGCAAACAATCACGGTATTTGAGCACCAGATGTCGCTCATATTCTTTGATACCCAATTTGGTGTGCAAGGTATGGAAAATATCAGTGAAATTTGGTACTGTATGGTCCCTTTCCTGACGTAGGGTGGTCCATCTAGTGTACTGGTTCTCATAGATTACAATAGGGCAGTATGGTTCTATAAAGGAATCCCATGTAGGGGTGACCGCAAATATTCCAGATTCCTCGATGGCCCTTTTCTCAGAGTCAGTATCCCAAGGGTCCTTAACATTGGGGACGACCTTGAGGAGTGAAAAAGTAATATTTTCCCTATTGAAAAAATTGTGGAGAGGAAAATACCCTTCGCGCATATTCAACTATTTATCTACAACATCTGCATCTACCAGTCCTTCAAATAATGGAATATCAAAATTTACATGTACCTTGAAGGGGGTTGCATGGCCACTTGATGAAGATGCTTCTCCTATGGGCAGTTGCTGAAGGATCTGTGCAAATTTGTTTATCATTTCATTCCTTTGTTGTGCAAAGAATTCCTTGAGCAACATTTTTAAAGGATCTCCTGCTCCATCATATTTATTTATGTCCCCCATGGGTTGTTGTCGGGCTTGGCGCGGTCGATCTTGCAAAGGCTCTACTAGTTCGAGTCCTGACTTCTTGTAGCCAGATCTTGTCAGGGACAAGCACGAAGAAAAATAAATGAAGAGGATATCGCTCTGATACCACTGATCCGGATTTAGGAGCGGAACGAACTGATTAACATACTGAATACAATAAACACAGAGATATGGAGAACAACATAAATATCCAGTGAGTAATATCTTCTATTGAATAAGTGAAATAGGTTGAAACTGTAAAACTGTGGAACTGAAACAACTTGCTTAAATGGTGGTAGATATCTCTAATAAGAGATTTGGCTGCCATGTGCATCCTTCTGAGAAGAATGATTACAATGAGGATCCAGAGGAATTTTTAACATTACTCATGAATTCCAAAACCCTAGACATCCAAAAACCTAACCCTAGGATATGAAACACCAAAAGTCATGTGGGCCTCGATGGGTAAGTTGGTACCTCAACTTCCCAGGGTCGTAACTTTTGCATACAACCTGCGTTTTAGGCACGTGATAGCCTGTTGGAAAGGTATTTTCGAGAACTACACATTATTCCAAAAAACTCTGACTCCGTCTATAGTTTGATTGTGGCAAGACAGAAAAACATTTTTAAGGGCCCCAAAATGGACCTAGAAGTACAGAAAGATGTGATGACATGAAAACATCCAAAATAAGCCAGTTAGATTAGGTGGGATGCCACCAGTATCCTCCTGGAAGATGTGTAGGGCTTCAGACAACCTCGAAAGTGTATAACCCACAATTACAAAGAATTACAAAAGAATGTGTTGAACTAAAAACTACCAAGAGGAGCCAGTTGGAATAGGTGGGTGGCCACCAATATCCACCTAGATCACTGGTTCTGGACATTCTGTTTTAATTGGCAAGGATATGATTCTGGGTATGGGGAATGCCTCTCTTCTAACTCAAGAAATCTTAACTTATTTAAAGTAGAGAAACATTTTCTATATTTATTAGGCTAAAGGATCTCTTCGGTCAGGAACAATCTACTCACAATGGAAAGGAAGTGTCAGCCTTGGACTCATGGGAGATTAGGCAAAAGAATGGGACATTTTCTGCAGGGCTTTGATTGGCTCTGGGATACATTTACAGGATAGAACTGACGAGCTAAAATGGATTGTGGAAGACAATTTGTGCACTATTTCTATCAAAAATGTTTATAAAGACTTAACATCAACACTTTGGCATCAACCCATTGGCGGTTGGCAGAAAATATTGTGGACCTGGGACTTTGCACCCAAAATAAAATTATTCATTTGGTTATTTATGGAAAACAAAATACTTACTTGGGATAATTTACAATGCAAAGGTTGGAATGGGCCTAGTATATTCCCTTTATGTTCAAAGAAGCTCAAGACAATTAAGCATTTACTGGTAAATTTCTATTTTACTCATCAAGTCTGGCACAAGATTAAAAAATCTCTTAAATTAAAGAATGTTTGGGAAGGAGATACACTGAATGATTACTATGAAATTTGGATCAAGCAGGTGTCTATGTACCCTACTCTGCCATCTATTATTAGTTGGCATGTATGGTTGGAACGTAACAAAGTATTATTTGAAAATGAAAGACCTTCTATCTGTTCATTTGTTTTCAAGTCTCTTGGAGGAGTTAACAGACATTTTGATAAACATAAAGTGACAACTTCCAGATCCATTATGACTATATCCAAAGAGATTTTTACAGTGGGTTGGTTCGACGGAGAAACTCAAACAAATGTCAACAAAGTGGAGTAGGAGGGTTTCTTAGGATCAATGAACAATCATTCTATAAGTGGACTTTCAACTGTGGTCCAGGTATAAATACTAGGGAAGAACTATTGGGATTTTTGGAAACCCATAACACTAGCTTCACGATTGCATATCACAGATCTTCAAGTTTTTGGAAACTTCAGAATTACCATTGATCGGTTGAACTACAAAGGGAAGTTGTAGGTAATCTCTTTGGATTTCTAGAGGATAGCATCAAAGAACACAACAAAACATTTAGAACTATTAGCTACTCTCACATTTACAGAGAATTTAACAAGTACACATACATTCTATCCAAGAAGGCTCTCCATATTCAAGAAGGAAATATAACTTTTAACCAGTTGGAAGAAGGAAAGGAGGGTCCCACCCTATACTTAAACCTCTATTAGATCACATTTGGTGAAAGTATTATTCCTTTTGGATGATCTGTCCATTACATAGAGAGATAGATGTTTTTTTTGGGTTCATAATGTTGGGGTTTTGGTTTTTGGTTTAATGTGGGGAAAATTTTGGTTTCTTGTTGTTTTCGTTATATTTCGTACAACCTGTGTGTTGGTACTATTTTTTTTATGGTTATCTTCTATATTACTCCCAGACTATTGTGGATATGGATGGTATTTTCCTTTGTATTTGACTACTTAAAGGGAAAACCTCATCTTTGAAAGGCTTGATGTCGTAGGGAAAACAACAGTGTTGGCTGACACGAAGATCTCTTCCTTGGTGAAGCCAGCCGATGGTGTAGGGATGCGGGTACAGTGTCGTCGACAGGTATATCCGCTTGATGACCTCTGTTGGGATCAGGTTCTTCTGACTGTCGCTATCGACAATGAAATGAATTAGGGCCCCCTTTACCCACATCTATGAGTGAAAGAGGTGTTCCCCTTCCTTTAGTTCTTTTGGCTCGCTTGGTTGGACTTTGGTTGTATCAATAGTGGCATTAGGTTCAACATTGATAATCCGCTTCCCTCCTTTTGGATTTGATTTGTAGTCAGAATCAGTCTCTGACTCGAAATCCGTCAACTCGACCATGAGTGACTTCTTGGAGCGTCATTCTTTAGTGTTGTGCCAAGGGATTTTATGGTATCACACCATTTTCTCATGTCCTTCTTCGACTTCTCATTACCCTTCTTGTGTTGCGGTTTGGACTTGTTGTCCTGAGAGTGGCCATATTTTATTTGTCCCTTATTGTGTGGGTTGGGGCTGCCTTTTCCCTGCTTCGACTATGAGGAGTTTGCAAATCCAAACTCTCGCCTCTTCTACTTAAATTTTTGATAGATCTTGACAAGATATCTATAAGTCGTACACAATGATGTGATGTCCAGAAACTCCATTTTTGTTTGAATGTATCTATGCAAACAATCACGGTATTTGAGCACCAGATGTCGCTCATATTCTTTGATAACCAATTTGGTGTGCAAGGTATGGAAAATATCAGTGAAATTTAGTATTGTATGGTCCATTTCCTAACGTAGGTTGGTCCATCTAGTGTACTGGTCCTTGTAGCTTCCAACAGGGTAGTATGGTTCTTTAATGGAATCCCGAAAGGAATCCCATGTAGGGGTGACTGCAAATATTGCAGATTCCTCTATGGACCTTTTCTCAAAGTAAGTATCCCACATGTCCTTAACATGGGGGACGACCTTGAGGAGTGAAAAAGCAATATTTTCCCTGTTGAAAAAATTATGGAGAGGAAAATACCCTTCACGCATATTCAACTATTTATCTACAACATCTGCATCTACCAGGCCTTCAAATAATGGAATATCAAAATTTACATGTACCTTGAAGGGGGTTGCATGGCCTCTTGATGAAGATGCTTCTCCTATGGGCAGTCGCCGAAGGATCTGTGCAAATTTGTCCATCATTTCATTCATTTGTTGTGCAAAGGCTTCCTTGAGCAACATTTTAAAAGGATCTTCTGCTCCATCATATTTATTTTCGTCCCCCATGGGTTGTTATCAGGCTCGACGTGATCAATCTCGCAAATGCTCTACTGGTTCGAGTCTCGACTTCTTGTACCCAGATCTTATCGGGGACATGCACAAAGAAAAATAAATGAAGAGCATACCGCTCTGATACCACTGATCCGGATTTAGGAGCGGAACGAACTGATTAACAGACTAAATACAATAAACATGGAGATATGGAGAACAACACAAATATCCAGTGAACAATATCTTCTATTGAATAAGTGAAATAGGCTGAAACTGTAAAACTTTGGAACTGAAACAACTTGCTTGAATGGTGGTAGCTAGCTCTAATAAGAGGTGTGGTTACCACGCGCATCTGTCTGAGAAGAATGATTACAATGAGGATCCATAGGCATTTTTAACATTACTCATGAATGCCAAAACCCTAGACATCCAAAAACCTAACCCTAGGAGATAAAACACCAAAAGTCATGTGGGCCTCCATGGGTAAGTTGGTACCTCAACTTCTCGGGGTCGTAACTTTTGCATACAACCTACGTTTTAGGCACGTGATAGCCCGTTGGAAAGGTATTTTCGAGAACTACACATTTTTCCATAAAACTCTGACTCTGTCTACAGTTTGATTGTGGCAAGCCAAAAAAAAAAATTTTAGGGCCCCAAAATGGCCCTGGAAGTACAAAAAGATGTTATGACATGAAAACATCCAAAATAAACCAGTTGGATTAGGTGGGATGCCACCATTCTCCTCCTAGAAGATGTGTAGGGCTTCAGACAACTTCGAAAGTGTAGAACCCACAATTACAAATAATTACAAAAGAACGTGTTGAACTAAAAACTGTCAAGAGGAGCCAGTTTGAATAGGTGGGTGGCCACCAATATCCACCTGGATCATTGGTTCTAGACATTTTGTTTTAATTGGCGAGATATGATTCTGGGTATGGGGAACACCTCTCTTCTAACTCAAGAAATCTTAACTTATTTAAAGTAGAGAAACATTTGCTATCTTTATTAGTCTAAAGGATCTCTTCGGTCGAGCACAATCTGCTCACAATGGAAAGGAAGTGTCAGCCTTGGACTCATGGGAGATCAAGAAAAAGAATGGGACATTTTCTGAAGGGCTTTGATTGGCTTTGGGATACATTTACAGGATAGAACTGACAAGCTAAAATGAATCGTGGAAGATAATTTGGGCACTCTTTCTGTCAAAAATGTTTATAACGCCTTAGAATCAACACTTTGGCATCAACCCATTGGCAGTTGGTGGAAAATATTGTGGACCTGGGACTTTGCACCCAAAATAAAATTACTCATTTGGTTATCTATGGAAAACAAAATACTTACTTGGGATAATTTACAATGCAAAGGTTGGAATGGGCCTAGTATATTCCCTTTATGTTCAAAGAAGCCCAAGACAATTAAGCATTTACTGGTAAATTGCTATTTTACTCATCAAGTCTGGCACAGGATTAAAAAATCCCTTAAATTAAAGAATGGTTGGGAAGGAGATACTCTGAATGATTGCTATTAAATTTGGATCAAGCAGGTGTCCATGTACCCTACTCTTTCATCTATTATTATTTGCCATGTATGGTTGGAACATAACAAAGTATTATTTGAAAATGGAAGACCTTCTATCTGTTCGGTTGTTTTCAAGTATCTTGGAGGAGTTAACAGACATTTTGATAAACATAAAGTGACAACTTCTAGATCCATTATGACTTTATCCAAAGAGATTTTTACAGTGGGTTGGTTCGACGAAGAAACTCAAACAAATGGTCAACAAAGTGGAGTAGGAGGGGTGCTTAGGATCAATGAACAATCAGTCTATAAGTGGACTTTCAACTGTGGTCCAGGTACAAATACTAGGGCAGAACTATTGGGAGTTTGGGAAACCCATAACACTAGGTTCACGGTTTCATATCATGGATCTTCAAGTTTTTGGAGACTCGAGAATTATCATTGACCGGTTGAACTACAAAGGGAAGTTGTAGGTAATCTCTTTGGATTTCTAGAAGGATAGAATCAAAGAACACACCAAAACATTTAGAACTATTAGCTACTCTCACATTTACAGATAATTTAATAAGTATGCGGACATTCTGTCCAAGAAGGCTCTCCAGATGCAAGAAGGAAATATAACTTTTAACCAGTAGAAAGAAGGAAAGGAGGGTCCCACTCTGTACTTAAACCTATATTAGATCACATTTGGTGAAAGTATTATTCCTTTTGGATGAATCTGTCCATTACATAGAGAGATAGATGTTGTTTTTGGGTTCATAATGTTGGGGTTTTGGTTTTTGGTTTAATGTGGGGACAAATTTGGTTTCTTGTTGTTTTCGTTATATTTCGTACAACCTGTGTGTTGGTACTAGTTTTTTATGGTTATCTTCTATATTACTCTTGGACTACTGTGGATATGGATGGTATTTTACTTTTTATTTGACTACTTCAAGGGAAAACCTCATATTTGAAAGGCTTGATGTCATAGGGAAAACAACATTGTTGGTTGACACGAAGATCTCTTCCTTGGCGAAGCTAGCCGATGGTGTAGGGATGCAGGTGCGGTGTCGTCGATAAGTCCAGCCGCTTGGAGACCTCTGCTGAGATCAGGTTATCCTGACTGTCGCTATCGACAATGAAACGAATCAGGGCCCCCTTTACCCACATATGTGAGTGAAAGAGGTGTTCCCCTTCCTCTAGTTCTTCTGGTTCGCTTGGTTGGACTTTGGTTGTAGTGATAGTGGCACTAGGTTCAGCATCGATAATCTGCTTCCCTCCTTTTGGATTTGATTCGGAGTCATAATCGGCCTCTGACTCAGAATCTGTCATCTCGACCACGAGTGACTGCTTGGAGCGTCATTCTTCGGTGTTGTGCCAAGGGATTTTATGGTATCACACCATTTTCCCATGTCCTTCTTCGACTTCTCATTACCCTTCTTGTGTTGTGGCTTGGTATTTTTGTCCTGAGAGTGGCCATATTTTCTTTGTCCCTTATTGTGTGGTTTGGGGCTGCCTTTTCCTTGCTTCGACTATGAGGAGTTTGCAAATCCAAACTCTCACCTCTTCTACTTAAATTTCTAATAGATCTTGACAAGATATCTATAAGTCATACACAATGATGTGATGTCCAGAAACTCCATTTTTGTTTGCATGTATCTATGCAAACAATTGCAATATTTGAGCACCATATTTTGCTCATATTCTTTGATACCCAATTTGGTGTGCAAGGTATGGAAAATATCGGTGAAATTTGGTACTGTATGGTCCCTTTCCTGACGTAGGGTGGTCCATCTAGTGTATTGGTCCTCGTAGCTTCCAACAGGGTAGTATGGTTCTTTAATGGAATATCTAAAGGAATCCCATGTAGGGGTGACCGCAAATATTGCAGATTCCTTTATGGCCCTTTGCTCAGAGTAAGTATCCCACATGTACTTAACATGGGGGATGACCTTGAGGAGTGAAAAAGTAATATTTTCCCAATTGAAAAAAT
This sequence comes from Picea mariana, assembly GCA_032191745.1. Classification (NCBI taxonomy): domain Eukaryota; kingdom Viridiplantae; phylum Streptophyta; class Pinopsida; order Pinales; family Pinaceae; genus Picea; species Picea mariana. The sequence continues at coordinate 110,260 of JASDQU010106639.1, read as the reverse complement.
TGTGGAGAGGAAAATACCTTTCACACATATTCAACTATTTATCTACAACCTCTGCATCTACCAGTCCTTCAAATAATGGAATATCAAAATTTACATGTACCTTGAAGGGGGTTGCATGGCCGTTTGATGAAGATGCTTCTCCTATGGGCAGTGGCCGAAGGATCTGTGCATATTTTTCCATCATTTCGTTCCATTGTTGTGCAAAGGATTCCTTGAGCAACATTTTAAAAGGATCTCCTGCTCCATCATATTTATTTATGTCCCCCATGGGTTGTTGTCGGGCTCGGCGCGGTCAATCTTGCAAAGGCTCTACTAGTTCGAGTCCCAACTTCTTGTACCCAGATCATGTCAGGGACATGCATGAAGAAAAATAAATGAAGAGCATACCACTCTGATACCACTGATCTAGATTTAGGAGCGGAACGAACTGATTAACAGACTGAATACAATAAACATAGAGATATGGAGAACAACACAAATATCTAGTGAACAATATCTTCTATTGAATAAGTGAAATAGGTTGAAACTGTAAAACTGTGGAACTGAAACAACTTGCTTGAATGGTGGTAGCTATCTCTAAGAAGAGATGTGGCTGCCACAAGAATCCGTCCGAGAAGAATGATTACAATGAGGATCCAGAGGCATTTTTAACATTACTCATGAATGCCAAAACCCTAGACATCCAAAAACCTAACCCTAGGAGATGAAACACCAAAAGTCATGTGGGCCCCAATGGGTAAGTTGGTACCTCAACTTCCCGGGGTCGTAACTTTTGCATACAACCTGCATTTTAGGCATGTGATAGCCCATTGGAAAGGTATTTTCGAGAACTACACATTATTCCATAAAACTCTGACTCCGTCTACAGTTTGATTGTGGCAAGCCAAAAAAACATTTTTTAGGGCCCTAAAACGGTTCTGGAAGTACAGAAATATGTGATGACATGAAAACATCCAAAATAAGCCAGTTGGATTAGGTGGGATGGCACCAGTCTCCTCCTGGAATATGTGTAGGGCTTCAGACAACCCTAAAAGTGTAGAACCCACAATTACAAAGAATTACAAAAGAACGTGTTGAACTAAAAACTGTCAAGAGGAGCCAGTTGGAATAGGTGGGTGACCACCAATATCCACCTAGATCACTGGTTATGAACATTCTGTTTTAATTGGAAAGGATATGATTATGAGTATGGTGAACACCTCTCTTCTAACTCTATAAATATTAACTTCTTTAAAGTAGAGAAACATTTTCTATCTTTATCAGGCTAAAGGATCTCTTCGGTCGGGCACAATCTGCTCACAATGGAAAGGAAGTGTCAGCCTTGGACTCATGGGATATCAGGCAAAAGAATGGGACATTTTCTGCAGGGCTTTGATTGGCTCTGGGATACATTTACAAGACAGAACTTATGAGCTAAAATGGATTGTGGAAGACAATTTGGGCACTCTTTCTGTCAAAAATGTTTATAACGCCTTAGCATCAACACTTTGGCATCAACCCATTGGCGGTTGGCAGAAAATATTTTGGACCTGGGACTTTGCACCCAAAATAAAATTATTCATCTGGTTATCTATGGAAAACAAAATACTTATTTGGGATAATTTACAATGCAAAGGTTGGAATGGGCCTAGTATATTCCCTTTATGTTCAAAGAAGCCCGAGACAATTAAGCATTTACTGGTAAATTGCTATTTTACTCATCAAGTCTGTAACAGGATTAAAAAAGCTCTTAAATTAAAGAATGTTTGGGAAGGAGATTCACTGAATGATTGCTATGAAATTTGGATCAAGTAGGTGTGCATGTACCCTACTTTGCCATCTATTATTAGTTGGCATGTATGGTTGGAACGTAACAAAGTATTATTTGAAAATGGAATACCTTCTATCTGTTTGGTTGTTTTCAAGTCTCTTGGAGGAGTTAACAGACTTTTTGATAAAGATAAAGTGACAACTTCCAGATCCATTATGACTTTATCCAAAGAGATTTTTACAGTGGGCTAGTTCGATGAAGTAACTCAAACAAATGGTCAAAAAAGTGGAGCAGGAGGGGTGCTTAGGATCAATGAACAATTGGTCTATAAGTGGACTTTCAACTGTGGTCCAGGTACAAATACTAAGGCAGCACTATTGGGAGTTTGGGAAACCCATAACACTGGCTTCATGGTTGCATATCACAAATCTTCAAGTTTTTGGAGACTCCAGAATTATCATTGACCGATTGAACTACAAAGGGAAGTTGTAGGTAATCTCTTTGGATTTCTAGAAGGATAGAATCAGAGATCACAAAAAAACATTTAGAACTATTAGCTACTCTCACATTTACAGAGAATTTAAAAAGTACACAGACATTCTATCCAAGAAGGCTCTCCAGATGCAAGAAGGAAATATAACTTTTAACCAGTTGGAAGAAGGAAAGGAGGGTCCCACCCTGTACTTAAACCTCTATTAGATCACATTTGGTGAAAGTATTATTCCTTTTGGATGAATCTGTCCATTACATAGAGAGACAGATGTTGTTTTGGGTTCATAATGTTGGGGTTTCGGTTTTTGGTTTAATGTGGAGACAAATTTGGTTTCTTGTTGTTTTCGTTATATTTCGTATAGCCTGTGTGTTGGTACTAGTTTTTTATGGTTATATTCTATATTACTCCCATACTACTGTGGAGATGGATGGTATTTTCCTTTGTGTATATTTATATATATAATATAACGAGAAATTTTATGTTGGAAAAAAGTGGCTATTGTTTTTAGTCCCTATCTATGGTAGGTGACTATTGTTTTCAACTTTTTAATAAGTTCGATATGAGTTTTTTTATATTTTCCTTTGAATTATGATAAAAATATAAGGACGTGGTTATGTTTTTATCATTGTGATTTAAATATATGGATGTGTTTACTTTTTGTGAATAGAAATTAGAAAAAAGAAACTTGAGTGTAATATTTCTTCACTAATTTTTACTTTTGTTATAATTCTTATAACATGTGGAGAAATTATATTTATTAATAACGATGTCAAATAGAGAAGTATCAACATGATGGACGATACCTCTATATATATGGATTCATGATAACTATGAACACATAGAGCAACTCTAAACACTTACATCAAATTGCAGTGGATGAATAGTGTTTCCCTTGCACCCTTGAAAGTGCTTAATAGAACCAACTAGGGTGGCCTCTACACCCTTGAATCCCTCCTCTTCTTTCGCAATGATTCTCACCTCGACCACACAAATTAACTCCAACATCCCTGTACTCATAGGTTACAAATCATCTCCTTTTCCAACCAAAAATTGTTATTTGACTACTTCCATGGAAAAATCAACTCCATTGATCCCATACAATTTGTCCAGAAACTTGTCATCAAGGAGTACCATCCCAAGAATCCCAGATTGTTCAATAAGAGACTTTGGACAAAGTGATCCAAAAAGGATCCAGAGAAGGCTAAGAATAACTCAGAACTCACAGAGGCAACTCAGAACACTCAGAATGGCTTCAGCAGATAGAGAAAGGGAAAAAAATCAAAGTTCTCAAAACTCAGTGAAAACAAAGTGATCGTGAATAGAGCGTCACAAGATTTCTAACGGCGCTAATGGATCGTCAAACTAAGTTACGGTTTGAAAGATATTCACGGTCAAAGATGCAGTCAACCAGGACCAGTCAGTAGGGGACACCTCATCGTCCATACCACTAACGTCAGCAACTGACATGGCAGGGTGACATCATCATACATATGTTGAAATCATCATGCCACGTGGAAGCACCACAAGATGCCACATGTCACCCACCATTGGAATTTTCAGGTGTCCACGTGGGCCAATCAAAAAAGTGCCACATGGCACCCCCATGAGACACCACGTGGCACCATCCAGGAAGCGTCACATGTCTCATACAATGATTGGGAATGAAATCAATCATACAGGTGTACCAATGAGAATATTCCATGTGGCCCAATCATCGGACGACACGTGGCATCCCCGATTTGCTTAAGGACAACCCGTATCCAAAAATTCAAAATGGATAATAGCGAGACCCTGCCAAATCTCGCGGAGGTCCTCCATATCTGGTGACTAGTGTCGAATGTAGAATTCTCTTGATAAATTTAGTCAGAGTTATAACCATAAAAAAAAATGGGAGCCCGTGAGGTTTAACCCTGGGACCTCCCCATAACCAACGCCTTAACTCAAGCGCCCATACCAATCTGCCCAACAATCACATTGTTATATCCATCCACCAAGAATGATTTTAAATCTGGGTTTCTCCAACCATCGGGGGGAGAGGAGTGGCCATACATCCACAGGAACAGATTTCGAGACAAGCTCTATCATTATTGCAAGTTGCAGCAGGCACAAAAACTGAGACAGATTTTATCTTGAGCCTGGGAGTGCCAGAGTCGTATTGGAGAGTGGAGACAACCACTTTTGGGTAATTCGTCGCCAAAAATCCAATGGTGATGTTTTTTTTATGATCTGAGTATTATTTCTGCATCTTGATTTTAGAATGAGATATATTCATGTATATGCCAAATTATTTTGTTGAGTTAATAAAAGATCCTACCCATTTTAGAGCAGGACTCGGAGACGTAGTCCACCAGGGACGAACTCCGTTATCAAGTTTTTATTTCCGAATCTGATGCTTATGTCTCTTCATTTCTAAACTTCTCTTATTTAATGGTGCACTTTAATTTATGCTGATTTAATACAATTCTTTATAAGTCATGATGAAAATATCTCGGATCATGTTGGCATCAGAGCAGTCATCTTTGACTTGAATTGTTGAGTGTGAATGCTTACTAGGGACAAGCATAAGTAGGGTGAAGGAACTCTAAAGAATTTAAATCCTGAAGTTGGTCATGTATCCAGAAGGAAGAAAATGGTAGAAGAGGACAAGCGTGATGAACATGAGAAAAACTTTCACATGGTCTTTTGTCGCATGTCAGAAATGGTCGAGTGAATGTATGGAGATTACGATAAGAGGATGAAGAAGAAAGGGAAGAAAAATGAAGAACATGTAGATGATGATGCTTCGATAAACCAAGGGGCTAGAGGAGATCCTCCTGAGCCTCCATCTTCACCTTCGAGTTCTAGTTCTTCTTCTTCTGAGCATTCTCATCATTCTCATCATTCTAGCCATAAAGCCTATTTTAAGAAACCATTATTAAAGCTTGATGTAAAATTTGCTTTACCTATGTTTAATGGAGATGCTAATCTTGAAAAGTTAGATAATTGGATCTGACAGGTTGAAGTGTATTTTCATGTACAACATATTGATGAAGAGGAAGTTAAAGTGCAATTGGCTTCTCTTCTGTTGGAAGGCACTTCTCTCGTATGGTGGGAGAGCAAGCTTCATGACGGAAGTAAGTCTGGTAAGCTTCTTTCCTCATGGTAGAAATTTAAATCAATGATCAGGAAGCAATTTATCCATTAGGGTATTTACATAAAGCAATGATGGAATGGCAAACCTTAAAGCAAAGTAAAGGACAAACTATACAAAGTTTCACAGAAGAATTTAGGAAGAAAGATCTTGCATTGAACATTCCTTTAGATTCTTATGAGACTTTAATGAAGTATATTGGCACACTTCACAGTTATATTCAACATACTTTGCTCTTGTTTAACCCCACTAGTCTTGACGAATTTTGTATGCAGGCCACTCACCTAGAGAACATGAAGAAACATGTTTAAGAAGATCCCACAAATAAACCTTCCAATTTCCCAAAGAAGACTTTTAAGAAGTTTAAAAGGAAGGACAAGAAGACCCCTATAGTGTCAATAGAAGGAGGAAAACCATCTTTCACTCATTGCAAGAAGAGTGGTCACGATGAAGAAACTGCATCCGGAAAAAAAACCGAAACAATTCACTGGAAAGGTGAAGACAAAGACTGTTACTACAATACAACAAGATCTTGGTTCTGATTCAGGAGATGAAGGAAATATCACAGCGGTTGGAGTACAAGGTAAAGATTCTCTTCATGCTAGTTCTAGTTCCAATGATGAATCTCATGTTGATGAACGAAAGAGGAATGAGCTATTTCACATAAGAGTTGTATCTAAACATACTAAGATAGATACATTATTTGATCTGGGTTCCCAAGTAAACTCAATATCTGAAGCACTTGTCAAGAAAATGGGTCTTGAAACGAAACCACATCTGAAACTGTATCCTCTTGGTTGGGTATGGGACAAAGAAAAACTTAATGTCACCAAACAATGCAGGATAAGATTTTCTATTGCTTCAAAATTGATTGATGAAGTTAATTTGGATGTTGTACCACTTGATATATGTGGCATAGTGTTGGGAAGTTCTTATCTTTATGATGGAAAAGCAGTCTTCTTTCGACATGAGAAAAAATACCAACTTACTAAGGGGGGAGTGGAATATATTGTTAGATCTCACAGCATGAGGGTAAATACAACACTTGTTAGTGCAGGACAAATGAAAATACTCCTAAACACTAATAAGAGATATGTATTGATGGTCATCAGAGAGAAAGATGTTGAGACATCTGACGCTTTCCAAGGGTGTGATCCATATCATAAAAATGAATTAATTGATATTGTTTCTAAGTATGATGATATTTTTTAGGAACCAGATGGATTACCTCCTAAGAGGGAAATCCAACATGAGATATGTCTTCAACAGGATTTTCCTTTGCCTAATGTGGGCATGTACAAGATGTTAGTTGTGGAGATGACAAAGATCAAGAAGAAGGTACAGGGATTATTGGATCAAGGGGTCATCAGCCCCAGTTCATCTCCTTGTGGTTCTCTGATCATGATGGTGCCAAAGAAGGATGACACATGGCGAATGTGTATCGATCACCAGGCCTTAAATAAAATCACGATGAAAAATCAATACCCTCTTCCTTGCATAGATGATTTACTTGATCAATTGAAGAATGTTGTGTATTTCACTAAGTTGGATTTGCATAGTGGATATCATCAAATCAAAGTCTCAGAACAAGATGCATGGAAAACTGCCTTTAAAACCGAACAGGGATTGTTTGAGTGGTTGGTTATGTCATTTGGGCTTTGTAATGCTTCGACAACTTTCATGCGTGTGATGAATGATGTATTCAAGCCTTTCCTAGATGACTTTGTCATTGTATATTTAGACAACATTCTTGTTTTTAGCGGGACATGGGATGAGCATGTGAGGCATGTAAAGAAAGTATTGGATACTTTGCAAAGGGAAATGTTTATGTAAAATTGTCTAAATGTGAATTTGGCAAGACTGCACTTGTATACTTAGGTCATATTGTAGGAGGAGGATAATTAAAAATTGACCCTTCCAAAATTGATGTAATTGTAAATTGTCCTGAGCCAAAAAGTGTAACCGAAGTTCGAAGCTTCTTATGTGCAGTCCAGTATTGGAGAAGATTCATTCCCAACTTCTCCTTCATAGAAGCTCCTCTTCATGTCTTAACCAGTGTGAAGAACACTTTTCAGTGGGAAGGAAAGCAACAAAAATATTTTGACACTTTGAAGGGAAAGATCAATACCGCACCAATATTAGCATTGTTGAATCTTCAATAGCCTTTTGAAATCGAGACAAATTCCAGCGGATACGCCATGGGTGCAGTACTAATGAAATATCGTAAGCCTATCTATTACCACTCTGGAACTTTTAACCAAGTTGTTGTTAACTAACCTACATATGATAAAGAGTTGTATGCATTAGTCCAGAGTGTAAAGAAATGGAAGCCCTGCTTGTTAGGGAAGGAAACCATCATCCATACAAATCACCAGCCCTTACAGTATCTTCAAGCACATACCAAATTGCAACAATCTCAGCACTACAGGTGATGGGTTTTCTACAACAGTTTCACTCGGTAATCAAGTACAAAAAGGTTACAAGTAACAACGTAGTTGATATGATTTCTAGACCTCCTATTACTGCTTCTATTATTTTGAAGAATGCTTATTTATCTCATGATAGGTATATAGAACAATATGCCATCGATGAAGATTTTAAAGAAGTATATACGAATCTAACCCTTGGTGCACAGGTAGAGAACTATTGTCTACAAGGAAAGTTACTTTACCATCTTGGAAAGCTATGTATTCCTACAAGTGAACGAGTCCATGTAATACGAGAAGCTCATACTTCTCTTGTGTCTGGGCATTTTGGGGTAGGAAAAACTATGGCTCATTTACAAAGGTTTTGTTACTGTCCTCAAATGAAAAAAATTGTAACTAAATATGTAAAGAGGTGTGTGATGTACAGGAGAGCTGCCGATGTAAATGAAGATCGAATAGAGGACAGAGCCTGCAATTTCATCCAGAGGATTCAGAAGACACACCAGGAATTCAGGGAACATTTGGAGAAAAGTCAAGAACAGTATAAATCTCGACACGAAAAGCACAGGGTTGATAATAAGTTCCATATCGGAGACCAGGTATGGCTTCACATAAATAAGGAGAGATTGAAGGGTGAAGGAAAGAAACTCAATACCATTCGTTATGGACCCTTCACTATCTTAGAGAAAAGTGGTACCAATGATTTTCATCTGGATCTTCCACCTTATATGTAGATTAACTCGTTTGTGAACATTCAAAACTGGAAACGTTTTTAGCCTCCCATGATCATGGATCAAGATGAGGAATTTTCAATTCCAGCAGTTGATGAGTTTGCAATGAGTACTTGGATGAGCTACAGGAAGATATCATCCTGGATATGAGGACGAGGACTTCTCATAGGGGTGATGTTGATTATATTCGAGTAGGCTTAAAAGGAACCCATCTAAGCAAGACAAAGTGGATCGAGAAGGACAAAGTGAGGGAACTCTTCCCTCACTTACCAGTTGATTGATGAAAGATTTTGATGGTCCAAAAATCTCTCAGTGGGAAGGCGTGATAAAAAAAGGATCCATAGAAGGCTAAGAATAAATCAAAACTCACAAAGGCAACTCAGAATGCTCAGAATGGCTTCAATAGACAGAGAAAGGGAAAAAATCAAAGTTCTCAAAACTTAGTGAAAATGGCATGATCGCGAAGAGCATGTCGCAAGATTTCTAACGGGGCAAACAACTCATCAAACAGAGTTACGGTTTGAAAGGTATTCGCGGTCAACCATGACCAGTTAGCAGGGGACACCTCATCATTTGTAATGCTAACATCAGCAGCTGACATGGTGGGGTGATGTCATCATATGGATTTTGACATCAGCATGCCACATGGCAGCACCACAGGCTTCCACATGTCACCCGCCATTGCACTTTTCAGGGGTCCACGTGGGCCAATCAGAAAAGTGCCACGTGGCACCCCCAAGAGATGCCATGTGGCACCATCTAGAGAGCGCCATGTGTCTCATACAGTGACTAGGCATGACATCAAGCATACATGTGGACCAAAGAGAATATTCCACATGGCCCAATCAATGGGCGACACATGGCATCCCTGATTTTCTCAAGGACAACCCGTATTCGAAAATTCAAAATGGATAATGGCAGGACCCCGCCAAATCCGGCGGAGGTCCGCCATATCTGGTGTCTACCGCCGAATGTAGAAATTTGATCACTAAAGTTATTCAGATTTATAACCATACACCAAAATGGGAGCCTGTGGGGTTTGACTCCGAGACCTCCCCATAACCAACGCATTAACTCTAGCGCCCATACCAATCCGCCCAACGGTCACATTGTTATATATGTCCGCTGAGAATGCTTTTAAAGCCAGGTTTCTCCATCCACCGAAGGGAGAGGCATGGTCGTACATCCGCGAGCATGTATTTCGAGACAAGTTCTGTCATTATTGCATGTTGCAGCATGCACAAAAATTGAGATAGATTTTCTCTTGGGCCTGGGAGTGCCAGAGTCAGATCGGACCGTGGAGACAACCACTTTTGGGTAATTCGACGCCACAAATCCAATGGTGATGTTTGTTTTATGATCTAAGAATCATTTCTGCAGATTGATTTCAGAAGGAGATATATTCATGTATTTGCCAAATTCTTTTGTTGAGTTAATAAAAGAGCCTACCCATTTGAGAGCAGGACCCAGAGACGTAGTCCACCAGGGATGAACTACGTTATCAAGTTTTTATGTTTAGATATTATGCTTATGTCTCTTCATTTCTAAACTTTCCTTATTTAATGGTGCAATTTAATTTATGCTCACTTAATACAATTCTTTATAAGTCACGATGAAAAGATCTCGGATCACAAATGCAGATGGAAATGGGTCTCCAAAAAAAATAGGTAAAGTCAAAAAATAACCCAAGGATCAATTGGATTGAGTTGTAGTGCCACATTTGTTTCTATTTGTTTGACAGACTAGATTTTATTATTTGAAGGAATTTGTTTACAAAATGACCATGTTTATTGACTTGTATTATGATGATGAAACTTGAATTTTTAATTATTTGATTGGATTTAAGTGATTATTTTTAGTGGGTTCATTAAATGTTTTTATGATAACTTGGATGGATTAAAATTAAATTGATGTGACATAACTTACATTGTCGATCCATATGATTATGGCACTTTGAAATGAAAATGTTGGATACGTTAACTTACAAATGCTACTGATGGTTTTCCTAGTGTGACAGGAAAGTCACAAGTGTATATTGACATGGGATTGTGTCAACATTATATTGAACTCTGGATTGAGTCGAGGTAATATAATCTGTTATATGGTTAATGATATGCCTTGATTTTGGTTATGGAACAATTTGATGTCTTGATTGTAATGTGTGCAGGCACATGGAAAATTCTTTCATATCAATCCACATATGGGTAATGGGGTTGTATGGAAGTGTACAAGGTACCATCATGAGAGGAGTAACATCATTTATGTTGCCACCTACTAGCACTTATTTTTCGTGACCTAGGTTGAAATTCTAGTGACACTTTTATTTAGAGGTTGTACCCTAGTGTGAGGGTAGGCCATGGATTCAGTCACTCACGAGTTTTAACTAAGGGGTGGATAATAAGGTGCGTATATATATAAATTTGTGTCGGAAAAAATAAACATTCAAAATAGCTACAAAAATTGGTCCAAGGCCAATAAGATCTGCTACTACTATCTAGCTGGTAAACATATATGTGTCCATAATATGCAATCAGTGAACATGGCTACAAAATACCTTAATAAACTATCCTAACAAGAAGATACATTTGAAATACATCTATTGATGAATATATTCATGGTCTGGTGCTTCTTGTACTTTATCTTGGTCTGCTTCATTCCCTTAAATTTCCATGGGATCTATTTCACGTTCTCCCTGTTATTTAATCATTGAAGCTTGGTTTATGGATGTCGATTGAGACTGGAAATACAACACCATTGTCCTTAACTGCTGACATTCTTGTTCCAAAAGTTCAATTCATCGAAGGAGTGATGCAACAATCTGGTCCAAAGTCCCTACCCTGCCTGTCACTTATCAGAGATCCACACTATTTCCATCAATCATGTCTTCATGCTGTTGCAAAATGTGTTTTATGTCACTCCAAGAAGGGATCATATTGTGAATCGATTTTTGTCCCAAAATATCAATTATTTGATCTGAGAAAACCCAATGTTTGAGGATGATTGTGTTCACTATAACAAATCACTCTTTATCTGTCGTCTTCCTCCCAATTTCCAATTGCTTTGTTTCACCATTGTCTTGACTTCCTGCCAAATTTCCTTTGTTCCTGGACGTCCACAAATTACAAATTAAAAAAACCCTAGAGGCCCATGAGAAATGAAGGAAAGGACAAAGCTCATATTAAAGGAGCCAAAACCTTGAAAGAGGGCCAAAACTCCAAGAGGATAAGGGAAGTGACCACACAACACAAGAAAAACCTCTAACGGAGTAACCCAAAACCACAAAAATGAGAAACCCTCTATGGAAAAAGACATAGAGACACAAAATAGATGAACAATATCATAGTTGGCAGAATATACTTGAGGGAAACTGATAGGAAATCGCCACCCAAAACTAGACAGAGCATTTAAAAACCAATAAATTGAACTTAAGACACTAGAGTCTAGCCACCACAATACTTCGACCAGAATTAAAAGTAAGCCGCAAAGGACTTAGCAATTCATGATTAGAAGACAAAAGAACAAAAGATTGCAAATTATGATGACTAAGATCTGGGATGGGCCTAGGCAGACTAAAAACCAAATCTAGCATTGGATGAGCAATGACCAGTATGGCCACCAACCCTCTACAAAAATATTCCTCAATTCTAAATCCAAGGCGCTCCACCCTGTACCAACCTAAGACACCACCAGAGGCATATAAAGAACATGTCGTCTTGCTGCTAATAAATCCCTCACATACATCGGATTTAATACACTCCTTGAATTCAAAAACAACCATAAATGTGATATGTCTCCACTTCAGTGATATGATCGGCCAAAGAAACATCCAAAACAATGTTCCTTCCATTACATTATGGGATGTGAAGCCATTGCCACCTCCTATTCAAGATAAGTTTCTGTTTGTCTAACCTTGAGCCCATCTTAGCACATTTGTCTACTTCACCATTGAGATCTCGTTTAATATGAAACAAAGAGTATTCTTCAAAAAACTTTAAGATAAAGAGAGATCGATAAATAATGTCGGTGATGACATTGCTCCCAATACTCGATTTTTTTACTAAACCCCTTATTATTAGCATGGAGTCACCAAGGACTATCAACCTAGTTATTCCAAGAGAGATTATCAAATTAAGGCCTTCAAACAAATTGTAAGCATCTACTTGATTATTTGACATTGTTCCTAGATCCAAAGCATCGCGAGCAACTATATTTCCTCTAGGATTGTTCAAAATCCCCCCAAACCTACCACCCTATAGTTTATGCATTTTAATATAAAGAAAAAGTTGATTAAATGGATAGTAATATGATTGAGCATATAGGTTATTCAATATCTCATTAAAAAGAGAAATAAATTACTTTAATTAAAATCCATTAGAAGATAAATACATATTAGAATGTGCATACAAATAAAATAATTTTAATTAATTGTGCACCCTTAAATCAGGGAGAAAAAAGAGGAACAAGGAATTCAAATTCAAATAGAAGTGTAGGAAAAGAAAAATGGGTTGAAATATTATAAAGAGTGTTAATAAATAACTAAAGTAGTAATTGTCACCTAAAACATTGTATTCATCATTGTATTGAGGAGGTTTCTTAGCTATAAAAGGATGGCACCTCCCTCATTTTCTATTTGATATATCATTGCTTGTACACTTTCATTTACTGTCCCATTACACGGTCTAACTACTTTCTTACAACATCTAGTGCTTGGTTATATTCATTGGTTATGGACACATGAATGGGAATTATCTATGATGAATACTTGTTGCACAACTTCCCCACGTAACTAAGCAATCTCTTTCAATGGTGTTTGTGTTTTCCATATGGTACATGTTTAAATTCATGGTTTGATAAGAGTGCACAATTTCCCTTGTGCAATTTCATTGGTTAACGTTGGCATTTATTTCATGGATGGATGATGATGAATGGTGAATAGTACATTTCTTTGTTACATTGATTAATTTGAATGGAATACACTTTATGTTCCAAGAATTTTCAATTGAGAATTATTATCTAAGTTATATTTACATTGATCTCATCATCAATTAGTATTCTTGGCTTCTCTTCTGTCGTACTTGGTGTGCTTTACCCTTAAGAGAAGATAGAAACTCTAAGTCAAACCAAGTCCTAAACCCTCCCCTTCCAAACACAATGATAGGACTTAGTCTTAATCCTTTAGGAATACCCTCCTTAGGTTAGAAACCCTAGCCTTAAAGTGAAGAGGCAAAGTCATTGGGGTAACAATGGGTGGCTTTCCTAGTTGTTTCCCGAAGCTCTACTTTAGATGGCAGGAATTTCTCGTAGTGAGAGTTTGAGTGGTAAGATTTTGGAGTCGTTGTTGGGAATAAATTCCATTGCTTGGGTATCTGAAGTTTGGCTTCAAACAAAAATTTGATGAGTAGGATTCAAATGTTTTTGTTAAGTTTACTCATTTGGAAACTCCATTGAAGGGAAGAAGGACAATTCCCTTAGAGTTTTTAAAGGATTTTTTTCTTGTGGGATGAAGGAAGTAGAATTCTCTTGGCTTTGAAGAATTCACCTTGACAACTCCACTCCAATTTGGTATAAGATAAAGAGTTGAAGCATGGGAGAATTGGAATGCTTAAATTATGTGTGTGATCCACTTAATTTCTCAAACATTTTGAGAGCTCCAAATAAAATTTATGATTTATAATTGTTTGAGTTGGTTAGTTTGTTTCATAGAAATCATAAGTCAACCTTGTCACACATTGTCTCTTTCATCAAGGTTATGAATGAATCTTATATTATCCACAAGGATGTTTGGATGCATACCTTTATGTGCACTTTGGAAGATAAGACATATGATTGGTTTTAATATGATATTGTAGGACCAATCACTTCATTGGCATATTTTTTAAGGTCATTCCTTGAATATTAGGAACCTAGTCTTGAAAGTGAGAAAATGGAGATGTTTGTAAGTTGTAAGATATAAACCCTCCCAAAGGAAGAAGAGGTACCCATTGAACCTACCATGGATGATCAATTATTTGATGAAAATATTGAGGGAGGATCACTTCATGAAGAGCATGACCTTATTGAAAATCCCATGGATGAAGAGTAAAATCAAATACTTCATCAATCCATCCAAGAAGATGATTTGAAGGAAATTAAATATGAAGTTAAGGAGACATGCTTTGATGATGATAACAACTAAATTTCTTCCCTTCCTTGTGAATACAATAACTTAGCAACTTGCACCCATTTCCAAACTTTTGATAACTTGGAAAAGGGGAAGTTGATTGACCCCTTATTTTATGAAGAACAACCTAGTGGGTCCACTAATGAGGATTACCTTGATGAGAGCCTAGAAGTGATGAATTATTCCCCTTTTCAAAATTTTGAATTCCATGATTCATATTTGGATAATTTTGAAAAGCCATACTCTGAAGAAGAACCCATGGGATTAGCTTCATATCATGAAGCATACAATGGCCTTGATGACTTTGTCCACATTGGAAGTCATGATTGTGATATAATGTGTTTTTACTTTGAAGGGGATCCCATTTATGATACTGACTATGAGAGTGGAATTGACATGGTTGAACTTGGACCTTATAATGAACCTAATTTAGTAGATGTTGTTGAAGAATCTAGTGATTTAAATCTTAAAGAGAATGAAGTAGAATGGTTGTTGAACAATTTACTTGGTCCTTTGGATTTTTCAGCAACCCAAGGGCATCCAAACACTTACTTGGCCTTCATATGTTGATTTTTCACTCTCTGAGTCATTGGGTGATCCATGTTGACTTTCAGATCCTGAAAGTTCATTGAAAAACCCTGTCCTTTTTTAATTTTTTCTCAATTTCCAGTCATCGCCGCACCCTGCTGTGAAAACTAGTGTGACATCATCGCACTGTGTCCTTCTACTGCTTGCAACGATACCTAAATGTCACACTGTGTTCTTATGCTACCCACGACGATTCTTGAAGAAAAATTTTGAGTGGCAGTCAGTCTTTCTTTTTACCTAGATTTTTTTATCTTTGAGTGAATTTTGTGGTCCTGTTGAATGATTATTCACAGCTTGGTTTGCAATTTTTAACTGATCTTGATCATTTCACAAGTTTTAAAAGTCTTTTTTCATAAGCTTCAAAGTTCTATCTTTCACTTATTGTTGCAAGGGTATAATCTTTGGGTTTCATCCTTGAGTGCTTGTCAGTCAAGTTGTTAATGATCTTTTCTGAGTTTTTGATTGTTGTTGATTAGAAAACGATTTCCGATTTCATTAAACAAATAATTTTTCTTGCTTTTATACTTTTGGTTGCATTATAAGTTAAGTTTAGGGAATTGCATTGTGAGTGCATTCATTTTCTTGAACAACTTTTTCTTTTCCTTGATTCAGATCTTTGTTTTTATTGAAAAGAAAAAGAATTGAAAATTATCTTTCCATTCGTAGTGTTTGTTATCACTCTATAATTTTGCCCAAGGCTGAAAAGGCAATCACAGGGGCAACATCAGAACCGCTTCGAGTCCTGGATCTAGCCCTCCAAGACTCAGAGAGGGATCTCTCTGTGCAATGTAGCTTTGTTTGTAAATGATATTAGGCTAGGTAATGAGAATAGTGGGTTTTGTTGTAAAAGGGTTTATAAATGGTTGAGATAGCTTACACATCCATTGGGCTATGGAGTCTGAAATTAATCAAATCTGAGAGACAACCAGAAATGACAAAGAAAAAACCTTCACAAGGCAAGATAACACATTCATTGGATCTTTAATAGTTTAAGTGATGGACAGA
>JASDQU010106639.1:44358-91137 GCA_032191745.1 Picea mariana | reverse complement strand
AAGGGGGAGAGGATGCAGCGGATGAAGGATGCAGAAGGTGATGGAGGACTGAGCGACAAGAGTGGAGGGAGGAAACGGAATCACCTGAGCTATACTTCATCACCCGGAGAGATGCCAAATCACATATTAGTCAGAAGACTTATTCCCATAATTTATGGGGTGATAACAGTGTTTACAAGAAACTTTTTTCTTTCTAGCTTTTGTTTAAAAGAAAAAATTGGAAAATTTGATAGCTTAGATTTTTTTCCATCAAGATTGTTCAAAGTTTAAAGGAATTGTATTTTGCAAATTGTTGTATTCTGGCAAAAACAAAACCTTCTCTCTTATGTAATTTGAGTTCATCGAACAAAAAGATTGCATCTCATCTCTCTTTGCATATTTTTGAGTCAAGGTCAAACACTTCATCAATTTCATCCCTGCTTCCTTTTTGAGTTAAATAACAACCATTAAAATTAACCATAATTTTAAAATTGATCTAGAAACTTTTATTTTCTAGAACTCTTGTACACCAACATTAGCTAGGGATAGCGCTTTGGAATAGGTTGTGAGAAATACTCTCCAAATCATCAAAACAAAGAATAGCATCTTGTGATAGGGAGAGTTAAATCCACTTGCTACATTTTGTCATGGGAATCCCTTCTAACACAAGGGTCAATCATGAGGTCGCATTAAGGACATCAAAGTTACTCACCCTGCTTTGTTGGCCCTAGTGTAGTGAATGCATGTATTATTTGGGGTCACTTGAGAAGAAAATCGTGTGTGCACCTTCTCAAGGGATTTTGGGCTTAGATACCCTGCCCTTGCACATATATTGGACTATCAACTACTTCCCCAAGAATCATTGTCGTAATTGGTAACCTTAGTAGCCTAAATATTTAGGGTCTTTACACGAGGTGACTGTGGAGGGGAAAGTCTTCACGGTACCTGGAATCGATGTTGGCTAAACTCACTTGGGATCCTTGGAGGCTATATCCATGATTATGTGTGGGAGCTTGCACCAGGGTGTAATTCCATTAAGAAGGTCGTCAACATAACTTTTCCACTCGCTTTATCCCAACCCATTTTTGTCTTTATCTCGCGACGTTGGATTTCAACACCAACTAGTGATTTCAAAATAAGAAGGTTTGTTTGCTTTCTTGATATCTAGATTTTGTTAGTGAATGTTGTTTGTCTTTTCTAGTTGGCCATAGATTTTTTTTTACTATTTATTGGGTGTGGCCAACATCGGTCATCGTCGTTCATGTAGGATGCAAGGATTGCCTCCAGAAGAGTCGAAAGAATACGCCCCCTTGCTTCCTAATTCACTAGAGGGTCCTTCTTCTGAAGGAGAAGTCAATAACGACACATCCTCTAAGATCAGGAGTTCTACTCCATTGGTTGAACCATCACTCCCTATAAATCCATTATTGAATGTTACCCAAGACCTTGTTTTGCTCAAAATAAACTCTTTGGGAGGCATTGTTGTTGAAGATTATACTACAATACCTTCAAGACCTTTTGTAGAGTCTGGTGTGGATGAACCACCTTTTCCTAGTGAAGCATTTAGGACCCCGGTTCAAACTTCTGGAATTTTTAATCCCAGTTCATTCCCAGTCTGTTCTTTGTGGAGAACTGCCTCATGACGCAATATTTTTGACAAAATCGGTATGAGTACAAACCAACCTCTATCACCACACGTACCTGTTACTTCTACTGCTTATACAGTCCCTCTAAATTATTTTACTGGCACGACAAGTAATATTGTTATGGTTTCAGACCCATTGTTGGTTAGTACACATACAATTCTTCCTCTCTAGTTCACTAGCTCTACCAAAATCCCACAAGTTGCACCTTTTTTTTCCAAATGTTCGGTAACAATTCAAGATCCTATTAGAACACCACTTTCATCTAGATCGAATCCTTCGCTTCCACCTAGGTATAATGCTCTTAGTAGTTTTGTTAATAATCCTACCCAGGGTCCGTCTGGATAACCTAGTATTTTTGTTCCACCTGGGTATACTACTCTTAGTGGTTTTATTCCTAATCCTACCCAGGGTTTATTTGGAGGGCCTAGTCTTCCTCCACCACCTGGAGGATCTAATATTCCTGGACCAAGTAGCTCCAATTTTATTGGAAGCACAAGTCATTTTGTTAGTTCTGGTTTTCAACTTCCTGTTGGAGGATACTCATCTGGGGGTCCACCCCAAGTTGGGGGTCAACCTCAAGTTGGGGGACAACCCCAAGTTGGGGGACACAATCCAGTTTACAGGAAATCTATGCCTAGATTACAATCTCAACCTTGGAATTTTCCTTTTCAAGGAAATCAACAACTACTAGGTGGGAAAAATCCTCAAACAAATTCTTTTGTACCCTCTTATCACGGGCAGCCTTTTCCAGGCACTGTAAACCCTACATGGGGTCAATATTTTCAATACAATGCACCTTTCCAAGGTGGCATTCCAAACCAACATACTAATGTTGGCTATTTGACTCAAAATCCTCCTCATCCGAATTTGATTGGACCCTCTAACTCTTTGTAAACTGCTTATGGTCCTACTAGTATACCTACGGGATTGCCTCCTCAAAATTACTAGTTTCCTTAGGTAAACTAATAATCAACCACCAGAAAAACCAAAAATTCAACCTGTTGATGATAAAGAAAAGATAAAACCTCATTATCCTTGCCTTATTTGTGGTGAGGACCATTATACGAAATATTTTCTGAGACGTGTAGAAGTTACTCGATTCCTCCAAGGAACCGGGACTCCCCCTACGCCTGTCGTTTTGTCACAACATTTTCCTTCTCAAAAGCAGGCCCAACTGGTCATCCATGACCAACCTTCTCCCTCTACTAGCTCTTATGTGCTTATATGTACTGGCGATTCCAAGAAAAACAAAGTTGCAATCGCTACTCGAACCAAAGATTATTCCCCTTCTAAAGAGAAAGTTGATGATCAACCTCCTCCATCGGCTTTGCCTCCCAATGGTACTCTTTATATCGAACGACCTAATCTTGATATATTCATCTTTGAGTAGGCTTAAAAGGAACCCATCCAAGAAAGGTAAGGTGGATTGAGAAGGACAAAGTGAGGGAACTCTTCCCTCACTTACTAGTTGATTGATGAAATCTTTTGGTGGTCCAAAAAGATTTCAGTGGCAAGGCGTGATCCAAAAAGGATCCAGAGAAGGCTAAGAATAACTCAGAACTCATAGAGGCAACTCAAGACTCTTAGAATGGATTCAAAATACGGAGAAAGGGAAAAAAATTGAAGTTCTCAAAACTCAGTGAAAATAGCATGATCGTGAAGAGCGCGTCGCAAGATTTCTAACAACGCAAACAACTCATCAAATGGAGTTACGGTTTGAAATATATTCACGGTCAAATATGCGGTCAACCAGGACCAGTCAACAAGGGACACCTCATCATTTGTACTATTGACATCAACATGACGTCAGCAGCTGACATGGTGGGGTGACATCATCATATGGATTTTGACAACAGCATGCCATGTGGTAGCACCACAGGATGCCATGTGTCACTCGCCATTGGAATTTTCAAGGGTCCACGTGGGCCAATCAGAAAAGTGCCACATGGCACCCCCAGGAGACACCACGTGGCACCATCCAAAGAGTACCATGTGTCCCATACAGTGATTAGGCATGACATCAAGCATACATGTGTACCAAAGAGAAGATACCATGCAACCCAATCAGTGGGCGACACGTGGCATCCCTGATTTTCTCAAGGACAACCCGTATCCAAAAATTCAAAATGGATAATGGCGGGACCCCGCCAAATCTGGAAGAGGTCTACCATATCTGGTGATTACCACAAAATGTAGAAATTCTCTCACTAAATTTAGTCATATTTATAACCATAAAACAAAATGGGAGCTTGTGGGGTTTGACCCCGGGACCTCCCCATAACCAACGCCTTAACTCTAGCGCCCATACCAATCCACCCAACAGTCACATTTATATATATGTCCATCGAGAATGATTTTAAAGTCAAGTCTCTCCAGCTACCGGGGGAATAGGCGCGGTTGTACATCCGTGGGCATGGATTTCGAGACAAGTTATGTCATTATAACAGGTTGCAGTGGGCACATAAATCGAGACATATTTTCTCTTGGGCGTGGGAGTGCCAAAGTCAAATCAGAGCATGGAGACAACCACTTTTGGGTAGTTCGACACCACAAATCCAATGGTGATGTTTTTTTTCTAATCTAATCATTATTTCTGCAGCTTGATTTTAGAATCTAATCCTAATCCTACCCAGGTTTTATCCTAGTGGTTTTATTCCTAATCCTACCAAGGGTTTATTCGGAGGGCCTAGTCTTCCTCCACCACCTGGAGGATCTAATCTTCCTGGACCAAGTAGCTCCAATTTTCTTGGAAGCACAAGTCATTTTGTTACTTCTAGTTTTCAACTTCCTGTTGGAGGATACTCATCTGCGGGTCCACCCCAAGTTGGGGGTCAACCTCAAGTTGGGGGACACAATCCAGTTTATAGGAAATCCATGCCTAGATTACAATCCCAACCTTGGAATTTTCCTTTTCAAGGAAATCAACAATTGTCTGGTGGGAAAAATCCTCAAAAAAATTATTTGGTATGCTCTTATCATGGGAAGCCTTTTCTAGGCACGGTAAACCCTACCCAGGGTCAATATTTTCAATCCAATGCAGCTTTCCAAGGTGGCATGCCAAACCAACATACTAATGTTGGCTATTTGAATCAAAATCCTCCTCAGTCAAATTTGATTGGACCCTCTAACTCTTTGCAAACCGCTTATGGTCCTACTAGTATACCTACGGGATTGCCTCCCCAAAATTACCAGTTTCCTTAGGTAAACAAACAATTGTCATTTCTAGCTACTTTGGATTTGCCAGATTTGTCTAGAATTTTGAATGATCGTATCTTACATTCTCCTTATTGACCGGTTATACCTACCAAATTACCATCAGACATTCCCAATTTTGACGGTCAGTTGGGAGAAGACCCAAATAAGCATGTCATGATGTTTCATATTTGGTGTTCGTCCAACTCCTTGATGGATGACTCCATCCGACTACGTCTTTTCCAGCACACTCTTATGTTTTCGGCTACCAAATGGTACCTCAACTTTCCAAGAGGTTTCTTCAACGATTTCAATACCTTAGCCATGGATTTCTTGACACATTACCAATTGTTGATACAATATGAGACAGGAACGAAAATTTTAAGTTCATTTAAACAATTCTCTTCTACTCACATCTTGGATCATATTCATGAGTGGAGGCGGAGATGATCATGATTAATAAAATTTCCTCTTCCTGATCAATTATTGGATGAGTGGTTCAAAAATTCACTCATTGGTCCTATAGATCGTGATGTTTCCATGGGAGGTGTCGTCACTGAAGAATGGGTGATCAGTTGGGCCCAATATTTGGATCTTGTTTATTCTCAAACAGGCACATTGTATGACTTGATTCCCGACGCTCCTCGCCCGTCTACAAATCCTACCCCAATACGTATAGTATCATCTCATGTTGTTGATAGTGTGATTGGCACTTTTCATACCGCGACTTAGACAAAACAAGTCAATCATTGCAATCCCAAACCTACTACTACTAGTGTAAAAAATACTACTCCTCCTATTGCATCTCCAGGTAAAACCTCTGAGGTAAATATGGTCCAATTTACGACTACCGGTAAATATAAAAATAAGAAGAAAGGGAAGGGTAAGAATAAAGAGGATAAAAATAATAATCAACCACCAAAAAAGCCAAAAATTCAACCTGTTGATGATAAATAAAAGATAAAACCTTGTTATCCTTGCCTTATTTGTGGCAAGGACCATTATACAAAAGAGTATCTGAGACGTGCAGAATTTACTTGATTCCTCCAAGGAACCGAGACTCCCCCTATGCATGTCATTTTGTCACAACATTTTCCTTCTCAAAAGTAGGCCCAACTAGTCATCCATGACCAACCTTCTCTCTCTTCCAGCTCTTATGTTCTTATGTGTACTGGCAATTCCAAGAAAAATGAAGTTGCAGTCACTACTCAAACCAAAGATTATTCTCCTTCTAAAGATAAAGTTGATGATCAAAATCCTCCATTGGCTTCGCCTCCCAATGGTCCTCTTCATCTCAAATGATCTAATCTTGATAAAGTCATCTGTCTGCCTCCTAAAGTTGTCGTTCGAAAGTCGTCATTTAACCCACATGCACGTGCAACTCAAAACTACAATATTGAAGAAGATCTTGCACAGGAACCTTCTGCGATGTCAGCTCTCAAAGTCCTTCAAATTTGTCCTACTCAATGGAAGGAACTGTTAAAGGATATTGGTGGAATCGATCCTACTGATATGAATTTTATAATCTTTCACTTGGAAGATCACATCCCAAGACTCCCTCATCAATTAGCTTTTCAAATACAAGTAATTGTGGAAACAAAGAATATTTGTCAAACAGATGTTGATGAAGGGGCTTCGACTTGCGTCATGTCTGTCACCTGTTCAAAATCCATTGGCTCTCCTACCCTTACCAAGTCACATAACACATTAAAATATTTTAATGGTACAGGGTTTAAACCTTACGGTGTACTTCATGCATTATCTATTGCGTTGGAAGGAAAATTGGTTACTATTGAGGTTGAGGTGTTTGATGCACTTCTTGATTACAACCTCTTTATTGGTCAAAGTTGGATTGATGATATGTCTAGTTGTCTCTACTCTTTTCCATGTGATATGTTTCCCTCACCAAGGTAAATTTGTTACATTTGATCAACTCGCCTTTTTTAGTTTCGATTCGTGCACTAGTAATGTTCCTTTCATAGAAAAAACACTTCCTAGTTATGAGAATGTCGGTGTGGGTCTTTTGAAATATTCATAGTTAATGGGCACTTTCCCCATTCTACCACCCAATGTTCCTCCTCCTATTATCACCTCTATTAACATGATTTTGACTAGTGTTGGCGAAATTCCTGAGTCCTATGATCCTTGGATAGTACCTAGCTTGGAATAATGCCCTCATTATGGCAACCAAATGCCACTAAGTCTGGTTGAATTGACTTATCAGGATATTTAATTGACATCTCCTTCTCACTCTCCCTTTGATACGTCTCATGATCCATTTCACACGATATTTCAAACTGATGAGAAAATCATGGCAGTTATGTCTGTGGAAGACACACAATGGGATGATGGGCATGATCGTTCTATCCTCTTTCTCGAACCTGAGACAATCGAGAGTTACCAAAGGATTTCGAATCTATCCACGGTTATTAATATCCCTCTAGTTTCTGAACCAACACATGATGTTTTGTATGAAGGAAACTTGGGATATATTTCACCCACTATCCCTCTAGATATTTTGATTAAGCATGGAATTGTGGAAAACATTCACATAGGTGCCTCATGTTCTCCCAATGAGATCCAAACTTACAAGGCCCCTTTCCAAGAATTACGTGATGTATTTGTATGGAGTTATGAAGAGATGCCTAGAATTGATCGAGATATCGTTGTACATGAAATTAAGACATACCCTGATGCTAAGCCCATTTGAAAATGACTTCACCCAGTTCATCCATGAAAAGTTGTTGCAATCAAACTTGAAGTTGAGAAACTTCTTAAAGCTGGTTTTGTCTACCTGGTAGCATTGACTGATTAGGTGTCCAATCTTGTTCTGGTCATGAAGAAACAAGGAACGATCTGTGTTTGTGTTGATTATAGTGACATTAACAAGGTTTTCCCTAAAGATAATTATCCAACCCCTTTTATCGACTAGATCGTCGATGATTGTGCCAGAAGTGAAATCTTCTCTCTGATGGATGGATTTTCCAGCTATAATCAAATCAACAATTTACCCACGGATCAACATAAAACCTCCTTTATTTTCCCTTGGGGTACCTTCGCGTACCGTAAACTCCCTTTCGGTCTCAAGAATGTTGGTGTGACTTTTCAACGAGCTATGTCTTATTCCTTTCACGATATCAATCATATTGTAAAACTTTATCTTGATGATTTATCAGCGCATTCCATGTGTCGTCAAGATCACCCAAAATACTTACGAGTCATTTTCCTCTGATGTTGATATTATTGTATACGATTGAATCCACATAAATGTGTTTTTTGTGTGGAGTCTGGATGACTTCTAGGATTTATTGTTTCCATGCATGGGATCAGGGTGGATCCCTTGAAGGTTGAAGCCATCATCAATTTTCCTCCTCCTTCTACCTTACGCCAACTCCAAAGATTGCAAGGGAAGGCAAACTTTCTACAATGATTCATTCCTAACTATGTTGAACTAACGAAATGTTTCACTCGACTTCTTAAGAAGGTTCATGAGTTTGTGTGGGATGACACCACCAACAAATCATTTGATGCTTTGAAACTTGCATTAACCCGCACACCACTATTATTTCCCCCAAATTATAGTCGATATTACTTCTTATATTTGGCTGCTTTAGATCATACCATCACCATGGTTCTAATCTAAGAAGATGATTCGCACGGTGAACATGTCATTTACTATTTAAGCCGGAGTCTTACGACCACTGAAATCAAATACATGCATGTGGAGAAATTGACATTAGTGGTTGTTCACGTTGTCCAACGTTTTCATCACAATATCTTATTTCGCAAAACCACAATTATGTATGATTGCAACCCTATGAAACATATTCTTACAGGACAATTGATGGGGGTAAATACTCCAAATGGATTGTGATTCTCCAGTAGTTTGATTTGGAGTTTGAATTGGAGTTTGAGAAATCCAAGTCAAAGAAATATTTGGTCTTTGTTGAGTTGATATGTGACCTTCCCTCTGTTGATACAGAAAATGTGGTAGCAGATTCTTTTCCTGATGAATCTCTCTTTCTGATCAGTTCAGACGATATATGGTATGGAGATATCATCATTTATGTCCAAACCCAAACATTTTGGCATGTTGTATCTTGTGTAGATCGTCGTCGTATTAGATATCAATCCTGTCAATATATTATTCTTGGTGATACCCTTTACCACCATGGTATTGAATCTGTATTTCGATGATGTCTGACATATGATGAAGCTAAGAAAGAAATAAATGATTGTCATTCTATAGCATGTGGCGGTCATATGTCTAGGTATGCCACTTCCAAAAAATCCTACGAGTCGGTTACTTCTGGCCTTCACTTTTTAAGGATTGTATTCTCGTAGTATAAAAATGTCCTGCTTGTCAAACCTATAAAAATAAGATTCAATCTCATCCTGCTCCTCTATATCCTGTAGTTTATGTTGGTCCATTTTCTAAATGGGGCATTGACTTCATGACATGTAACCCTCACCCGGCTGGGGGGCATGGATACTCATTGTAGCTGTGGATTATTTCACTAAGTGGGTCGAGGTGATTCCTACATTCGATAACACCAGAAAAACTACAACATTGTTCATATGTAATCATATCATCACTAGGTTTGGTGTTCTTGGCCCTTGACCAAGTTTTGGGAGATTCTTGTTCATATTGACCTATTTTGAGACTTCGACAGCCTGTCGAAGGAGGAGCACAAGACAAAGCGGAGATCATGGGATCTCGACCCACTTTTGGATCCTTTTTGGGTTTTGGGGAATATGTAAAGGGAATGGGATGTCGGCCCATGGGTTTACCCATGTTTAGGCCTATTTTGTATGTACAAATAGAAAGTTAGGAAATGTAATAAGTAGTGGAATCTTGCATCTATGTGATGTGAACGTATGCTAAGTGCAAGTAGAGTCCGCAAGTGCTTTGTGAATGTCTGTAAGAGACTTGCAGAGCTAAGTGCAGGTCCTTGTAGCAGATTATGGAAGGCTGAGTGTTGTAATGCAAGGAAGAAGGATCTAGCGAGCTGCGCAAATCTTCTATCATGTGCAGAGTAAGGGTTTTCATGGATTTTTGCTTGTAACCGATTAACTGAAGACAATAAAGAAGAAGAGTTGGTGGACGTAGCCCCGGGGTGGGGGTGAGCCACGTAAACACTGTGTTGTCTTGCTTTATGCTTGTCTTAATGTGTTTATGTCTTCTTTTGCTAAGTTCTTTGAGATGATTAGATAGATATGCTTATGCTTAGTGCTAATGACATGTGAGAATGTTAGATCTAATCCATATGAATGTTCTTAGTGCTAGATCTTCTAGATATACTTCTCTGTTTATGCTAAGTGCTTAAGTACGTTATATCAGTGTGAATGTTGCAAAGACCTATTTTATTAGCAAAGTAGAAGTTGATTGCATATTGAGGAACTGATAGTGCTAAGTACTTTATTAAGTATTAAAATCACAGATATGTGTCCCAGCTAAGGTTGCAGACACCTGAGTCTTGCAACCACCCCTGCTTCTACCTCGGGTGAGACTTCATTTGCTTCATAGGTGTTGCCGAAAGGGTCGGTAGTTAGGGTTTTTTTGGTGCGTTGTTGTAGCGTTGAACCTTGGGTCTGCCCCTATGCCAACAAATGGTTACGTTGTCGGGACTGAAGCTGTGATTGCTGGGAACCAAGAAAGAAGAAGCTATGTGCAAAGATTCATCCTGAAATTATGAAAGATCTGTACGTAGATATGTTCCCTAGTGCATAGTATTCTACTTGACTTATAAAGCTCTGTGCTAAAAGAAAGAAGCCCGATCTGAAGAAGAGAGGTCGGATCTGAAGAAAAGAAGCAAGATCTGAAAGCCTTGTGCTCTAACAAAGGAAAAAGTGAGAATTTTTTATTAAAATAGGTAATATCTGCAAGATCTGTGCTCTGATAAAGGTAAGAATAGTTAAAAGTTTTAGATATGGAAGCTTTGTGCTCTGTAGAAGTAAGATAAGTGGAAATTTTTGTTTCTAGAGTATGGATCTATGTATGTTTAATAGAGTTTGTCCTAGCTTGAAAACTAGGGTATTAATAGATGAAAGAAGATTTGATATGAGTAGATCTAATAAGAATAGTCAAAGATATGTTATACCTATGCATATAAAGAATGTTTGGACTAACAAATGGATGCGGGATCCTAGAAAGAATTTATTGCAAGTTAACTCCTATGATCCTAGCGCGCAATACAGAAGAAGTTGGGGATCATTTAAAAGAAGGAGAGGATTAACCCTCTGTTACAGCTACAGATAATCGAGACACCTTGCTAAGGCATGCCCTGGGAGAAGACCTGGTTGTCTTTGTTGCAAAGCTATGGACCATGAAGTGTTGGATTTCCCTAGAATGATTGCTAATCTTGAAAGTATGAACATAAGACAAGAAAACCCTAAGGCAAATCCAGAAACTAAGGCTATAGAAGAACCTCAAAAAGAATCAGATAAGGTATTGGTACAGATGAAAGAAACCTTGAATAACCATCGACATTTTACATTATCATAGATTCTAAAAGAAAAGGAATGCACTGAAGCAAGAATAGGAGACTTCGACATTCATTGTGTTCTAGACAAGGAAAAACACGTGAATATCATGACAGAGAGAACTTGGAAATCTATAGGAAGTCCTTCTATGATTCCTTCATTAGGAGGAATAGGGTTATTCAGAGGAAAACCGGTAAACCTGTGTGGGAGGCTTGCTCAAATACCTATGAATGCAAATGAAACTTCGACAAAATAAGATTTTGAGATTATTCAATTTATTGAGGAGTGCGCCCCGTTTACCATGTTACTAGGGAAACCTTGGATTGAAAGAGATCAAACCAGGCGAAAAAAAGAAGAAGAAGTTTTAGAGCAGAAGAAACAAGAGTTAAAATATTTCATGACTAGAAGGATCGCATACTTGGTTGAAGAACAGGAGAATAGATCAAAGCTATTTAACACTAGAAACCTAGATGTCGAAGCTGCAAGAACATTAGAAGACTCACAAGAGATTGAAGTACCTATCTCAGATAAAGAAGAGGTGTTACCCCTAAGTCCTAGGAGAGAATATCAACAACGCGTAGTGACTATGTCCAAAGACAATAAGAATCAAAATGGAAAAAGGACTACCGAGACGAAGCTCACTGGGAGGAAGGCTAGGAAGCTAAGTAAGAAGAGAGCTAAGTTTGAAAATTTACAGAAGGTTCTAGAGGGAACTTCGCAGGAAGAAAATTTGCAGAATTGGAGCTTTGTCGGGATATCAGAACAATGACACATGGCACTTCACCATGGTGAGGCAATATAGTCGTTGGGACTGATATATCCTTCGACTACCGCTCCGAACGGGTCAAAAAGAATTTATAGATCGACACCAGAGCATTGGACCATGCCATAATGGACAGAACAAGAGTTGATGAGGCTTCATACCCGTTACAAGTGAACCATTGTCGAGTTGCCTATTTATCCCATCGCGCCATTCACAGAGAACACTTTTGCTAAACAAGAATTTGAGCCCGTGGACCAAGTGAATTGTATACAGTGATCATTGCCCTCTTGTTGTTTATTCTAGTGTAGTATCTGAGTTAATTGTGAACCCGATATTATTAATCCTGAGGGCGTATGTCCGACGAGCTCACCGCAGTTGAAGATTTAGTAATAGAAGTACTCCTCGACTTGATGACTGAAAGAGTCATGTCGGAGAGAGGATTTTCTACTAGTCTACAAGCACCATTGACGAGAGGACTACCAGTCTCTCTGTCCACTGCTCGAGCTGGACCATTATGGCCCGTAGATGAGAAGAAAACCAAGCATAGAGATGATCTCACGAATGCTAAGTTGATTCTGAGCATTTTACCATCCTATATACCACCTTTGAGCGGCACAATAAATCGAGACAGTGTGCCCAGAGACTTTGAGTACGAATTGGTCACTACGTACCTCTTGAAGGGGATACACGCAGTTCACGTAGATCAAGAAAAGATAGCATTGTTGAATATTAGCGAATTCAACCTCGGTGACAAGAAGGTCTACAGCATGCTCTCCCCACATAAGTACCTGACTAGGACAAAAGGAAAGAATTCAAAGATCGTCCCTCAGTAATGGACCCATAACCTTGCGCAGTCCACACTTCTCAACGTCATGAAGATTCCTCACTTCGAAAGACACCAAGAAGTGAATGCATGCGTCAAGCTACTGCTGTCCTATTACCATGGTGGATACTTGTGGTTAAACCGCCATATCACAGTGGATCCGGCATTGATCAATTGGATCACAGGGTTGAGTATGCAAGGCCCTGACCCATAAGATTTAAATCTCGAAAAAACCATGGATCGTGCTTTAGCTCAAAGGATAAATGACACCTACGACGATGGCGATAAAGGCACGCAAGGCTACAAGGTAGCTTCTATCCAAAGCAAAGCAGTGCACCTAGCCTTTCAATTGATCGCAGGAAAGTTAGTCTGTAAGAACCGACCCACCCAAGTCACTAGCTTTGTAGTCGACCTCACACGGAAGTGCGTGAAAGGCCTATAAATGAATTGGGTGAAGTACTTCGTGAACTAGTTGGAACTGGACTACAGGGAAGTGCAAGATCAAGGATACGAGTTCCACTTTAGATGGCTTCTAATCCTGATTTCTTTCATCACATGGGAGATGTCGGAGGTGCGACCTTCCCAGACATTGAGCCCTTTGAACCTCTGGCCACAAAGTTCAGTACATTGTGGTATTCCAGTGACATGAACAAGCAATGGAAATCAAATTTCATAGTCCACACATATAACAATCAGCTAAAGTTAGCTATCCAGTCTGAGCCTTGCATCATGCCAAATACTCTCCACAGGTTTCGGCCTTTAATGAAATTCAACGCAGACCGCCATTTCCTTTATATTACAGGTGCAGTTGAAGACCTTGTCGGTCGTGGAAAGAATGAAGTGGTCTCAGGAGCAACACATCACCTAGCAACAAATCCATACGATTCAAAGCAGAGTGATGGAAGTTACTCAACGGCTTCAACTAGTACAAGATAAGGCATGCCAATTATTCACAGAGGTTGAAAGCCGAGGAGCAGAGATAGAACAGGTTGTCATCACAACAAAACAACACCTAGAAGGGCCCGTGAACGACGCAATAATCTAGGAGTTCACTGAGAAAGAGGTCATCGCACAGTAGCAGGTCGAAGCAGGTCAAGCCAAGTTTGAGGCCTTTGAAGCATAACTGGTCAAATCAGAGTGACTCGGGACAAGTCACAGGTGAGTGTTGGGGGCTTGTTGGCCCTTGACCAAGTTTTGGGATATTCTTAGTCATATTGACCTATTTTGGGACTTCAATAGCCTGTCAAAGGAGGAGCGCAAGAGAAAGTGGAGATCACGGGATATCGTACCACTTTTGGATCCTTTTTGGGTTTTGGGGAATATGTAACGGGAATGGGATGTCGGCCCATGGGTTTACCCATGTTTAGGCCTATTTTGTATGTATAAATAGAAGGATAGGCAATGTAATAAGTAGTGGAATAGTGCATCTATGTGATGTGAACGTACGTTAAGTGCAAGTAGAGTCTGTAAGTGCTTTTTGCATGACTATAAGAGACTTGCAGAGCTAAGTGTAGGTCCTTGTATAATATTGTGGAAGGCTGAGTGTTGTAACTCAAGGAAGAAGGATCTAGCGAGTTGCGTAGATATTTTTTCTTGTGCAAATTAATGGTTTTGATGGCTTTGTGCTTGTAACCGATTGACTAAATACAATAAAGAAGATGAGTTGGTGGATGTAGCCCCAGGGTGCGGGTGAACCACGTAAACACTGTGTTGTCTTGCTTTGTGCTTGTCTTAATGTGTTTATGTCTTCTTTTGCTAAGTGCTTTGAGATGATTAGATAGATCTACTTATGCTTAGTGCTAATGCCATGTGAGAATGTTAGATCTGATCCATATGAATGTTCTTAGTGCTAGATCCACTAGATCTACCTCTTTGTTTATGCTAAGTGCTTAAGTACTTTATATCAGTGTGAATGTTGTGAAGCCCTGTTTTATTAGCGAAGTAGAAGTTGATTGCATATTGAGGAACTGACGGTGCTAAGTGCTTTATTAAGCATTAAAATCACATATATGTGTCTCAGCGAAGGTTGTAGACACCTGTGTCTTTCAACCACCCCTGCCTCTACCTTGGGTGAGACTTCATTTGCTTCACAGCTGTTGTCGAAAGGGATGGTAGTTAGGGTTTTGTTGGTGCGTTGTTGTAGCGTTGAACCCTGGGTTTGCCCCTGTGCCAACAGGTGTCCCTCAATCTATCATCACCGACCATGGCACCCATTTTCGCAATTTTATGATGTCTAATATTACTGATAAGTTGGGTTTACAGCATGAAAACTCAACCCCTTATTATCCACATGCCAATGGCCAAGTTGAAACAATCAACAAAGTTTTAACTACTATGCTTCAAGGGATGATAGGGATTCATAAGTCAAGTTGGCATACAATTATTTTTTTGGCATTATGGGCCTATCAAACGTCAGTTAAATCTGATACGGGTTTCATGCCTTTCCAATTAGTGTATGGTATCGAAGCCATTTTTCTGATTGAATGTGAAGTTATGTCTCTAAAGCTAGTTGTCGAACTTCTCCCCAACACCACAGCCGAAGAACGTTTGTTGTATTTAATGAAATTAGACGAGAGTCGTCGTGATGTTGCATTAGTAATAGAATCCGAGAAGAAACATGTTAAGGCTCAATACGACAAATATGTTAAACCTCATGTTTTTTTTCTGAAGGCGATTTGGTTCTCCTTTATGACCAAGATCGTGACTTGTTGGGGCAGGTAAATTTGAGCCTATGTGGCATGGTCCTTATATCATTAAACAAGTATTAGAGAAAGGGGCTTATGAGCTGGTTGATTATGTTGGAATTCCTTTGGGTGAACCTAGAAATGGGCTTTACGTAAAGAAGTACTAAGATTAAAATGGTTTGCATGAGTGCTTTGTACTTTAATTTATCATATTCTAGTGTGTTTTTTGTCGTTTCTTTTTCTGCCCTCAAACTGCTTACCTTGCCTTGTGCTTGTTTTCCATATTTCAACATTCTCTCTACCTCACATTGGCTTTGTTGATGGTTCTAGTCATAGTACTCAAAATCTAGCGTCTGTTGCATAGACAATCTATGCACCTACAAATGAGTTGATAAGTCTACATGGTATTTTCCTGGGTCGTGAAGCTAATATTATTGTGGAATATAATGCAGTCATTGAGTTATTGACTGATGCCATTTCACTTGTAATCTTTCATCTAATTATACAACTTGATTCTCAACTTGTGGTGCTTCAATTAGGCAACGTTTATTCCATCAGAAATCCTACACTATTACGAGTATACTTGAGAATTCATATCTTGGAAAGGAATTTTGATTACATTGAATATCAACACATTCCTAGATATCTAAATACATTAACAGATGTTTTAGCCAATTATGTTTTAGATAGACATTTGCGCAATTTATAAATCCAAACACAAACACATAAAGACAAGTAAGTCGGTAGAATTTTTTGTATTATAACGCAAAAAGTTACAAAAAAGTGTGTCTTGAGACCAAAATGTTGAAGCACATGGCTTCATATACATATATATCATGGATTCTGCTCATGATAACAAACTATTGTCCATGCTACACAATGAAGCATTCGACCAATAGATGTTGAAATGCCAACAGTATGGTGTTGGTAACGTCGAGGCAGATCATCCATGGTAACATCAGGGATGTCCATAGTCAATCCATCGAGGTTGTGTTTGATCTCCTTGAGATCCTCAGTCACTACTCCTTGACCTGCCACTACACCTACTTCTCCACATCTCTAGATTGGAGATGAACCTAGAGGTCGAAAAGGTGCCACATCTGCATTTTGAGAGATTTTGATTAGTGTTATAGAAAGATTTGCCTCAACATTGCTATCTTGCACAAAGGGCCTTTTTCCATTTCCCTATGCAGAATTATCAACCCCTTTTTGATAAATCCTGAGCCAAAAATATATATTTTTCCACATATACGCTCCCTAACTACTTTGCAAGATGCGTATATGCTTGATTCTCCACTATAGCTCACGTATATCGGGATTTATGCTACAAAATAAAAAATGAGGTTGGGCTTCCATGTCATGACAAAATATCTCTAATCTTTGGCCTTCCATATACTGGAAACGTTCTGACTCGGCCCTTCAGTTTCATTCTGGAGGCTATAAGAGCACAATTTCGAGCTATGGAAAAAGAGGAGAAAGAATTCAACTTTGAGAGCAAAGTTACTCTGGAGAAATTACTTCATATTGAGTCTACATCCCTTTGTCCCTCAAGTCTGAACACAGTGTTTAGCCCCCAAGCTCTTTCCTTATTGTCAAGAGGACCTCATTACCTCTTTTCTATGAGCTTTCCTTTGGTGGAGAATTGAAGGAACTTGGTTTCTTGGTTTCGAACCATGCCGACACAAAAGTTTGTAATGTTGATACTTCTGTTGATCAATTATTAATAGAAATACTCCTTTCCTGTCGTATCGATATCTTGTGAATATATGATTATTATCCANTGTTTATTAATGGATTGTGCTATCTGATGTGCTAACTCATTTTATATATTGTCACTATATACTTTCATCGCTTGTTTGTTGAGAACTTCTTGTAGGTGTAAAGCTTTGGGTCAAAGTGCTCAACGGTGGAACGACATCAAACGATTGGATCGAGGTAGGCTTCTTCCTCGTATTACACATTAGTTTATATAGCACATGTTGGAACTGAGTTGATTTTTGCAGTCATACCTGTCTGTTGTGGTTTACCCTTGGCCATAGAGATTTTTTCCCTCGGAATATAATTGGTGACTCCACTAGGGAATAGATCTTCCTTCTAA
Source organism: Picea mariana (assembly GCA_032191745.1). Classification (NCBI taxonomy): domain Eukaryota; kingdom Viridiplantae; phylum Streptophyta; class Pinopsida; order Pinales; family Pinaceae; genus Picea; species Picea mariana. The sequence goes on along the minus strand of JASDQU010106639.1, from coordinate 73,469 downwards.
GGGTTGAAGTACTTTTTCTTCTTACATTGCTCTTTTTCCTTTGTGTTTCTTGTCGTATCACTGCTGGACATATTCTGTTCACTCTAGGTTTGAGTTTTCATCCTTTTACCCTTGCCTGGCCTTGTTTTAAAGGATATACACCCTTTTTACCCTAACAGCTGTGTATACACGTTTGCTTTCCCACTGCAAGAGGCGTATATATGCCCTTTTCTCTTGAACAGTCACGTATACCACTTCTCCTTGCTTGCTTGCTTGGTTAGTGACTGTTGGGTATGTTTTGAGGATCACTGAGCCTTCTTAGGTCTATGTGGTGCCTGTTGAGATTATCTGGGATGACAGGAAACCTGTTTGGAGTTGAATTTTTTGGCGGCGTCTTTCTCTTTGTTTTCCGTTTTTTATTTGTCCTTGGTAGTTGGGTTGTCTGCTTAGCTGCTTGGTATTCTACTCGAGTGATTGCTTTTATACACAGTAGAAGTTATGTATCATGTCACTTATCAGTCCATGCATTTTCTTTTTAATACATTGAAAGTACAAAAAAAAAGGTGTTTTGCATTGGTTGGTATTTTTTTCTTGGAACCTTTATCATTAGCTTAGCACATTTAGCGAAAGATTGCATTTTACTTCTGAGTTGTAGAGTTAAAATTGAAGATTGCACTGTTTTTATTTAGCATATCATTCACTGAAAAGTTAAAGTTAGGCTTTGCATTATATCTATTTTTATTTTTATGCAAAGTCATAACACCATGAGTTTCATTTCCATACCTTTTTGAGTAATCACGGCCAATAAAATTTACGCTTTCAACTAAAATTGATTCGTAATGATTTTATTGTTTAGAGTGCACAAACTAGCCTAGGATTTAGTGCCTTGGAATAGGATTTTGTGAGTAAACTTCTCCAAGGCAATTAAATCAGCATATGTGTCTGAGATAGGGAGTTGAGAAATCCATTGTATAATTGGTAATATCAGGAGGCTCCACTCACACCGGAATTAAGCATGAGGTCGCGCAAAGTTTGTTGAAGGGATAACCCCTGGATACTCACCTAGCGTCAGAGATATTTCTATGGATTTATTCGTATTTGGGGATCTTTCTAGTATCCATACCTATGTGAGAAGCGGTACTTTCAAGGTTTCGGGCTTTGCTACCCTACCCATATGACAATTCAGACTTATGACTGTTCGCTTGTACATCGGTTATACAGTGGTTGATTAGTTGCTTGACTTAGGTATCTCATAGGTTACTTGCATGGGTTATTCTTCTTGTACCCTGAGTCAGATAGGGGTCGGACAACACACAACCTTTATGGAGGATTACCTCTCTGGGGGGCTCTGACCAACTGGTTGTTAAGCCTATGAGGGCCCTTATAACTGATTATGTTAACTCCAAACTTTAGCAGTGACTCTTAGGTCCCTCTTGGATGAGACGTGCCTTCTTTAGCGAGGGAGGTCAGTCAGCCACTTTAGCCCATTTGCATGCATATTGGTCGTTTGACTTTTTGGTATGCTCTTTGACTATTAGCTGACCATAGGATTTTGTGTTGAGTCTTTGTTATCATGGATAGTGGAGTTCCTTTTGCTCCCTCTTTTACTACTACCCCCCCCATGGCGTTCATGGTGGAAAATCCGTCTTCTTTTTATAATGGTATGCAGAATTATGGTACTCAGTCAATGCCTTGGGTCTCTAATCATTTTTCTCATGGTATGCCTGATATGTCTTCACACTTGCCATCCTATGTCTCACCTCCTTATGTGAATACAAGTTTTGGGTTTGGGGGCATGATGCCTCCTTCTTATCCCTCTCCGTTTGGTGGGAGTCATATCCTTCAAACACCTCTTACAATAGGAGCTTGGAATATTCCTTCCTACAAGTCCACTATGCGAGAGGTAAATGCCCAATTAAGCAATCATTCTACTTATTACACTCCATCCACCTATTCTTCTTCCGCTATTTCGGTTCCTACGAACACTTTTCTCATGGCGGACCTCCATCTTTCCTATGGAGCTTCATCCGGGGGAAGTCATTTTTATAGTATGGGCAACCCCCCTCATGAAGTTCCTTCGCCTGGGGGAAACATATATCCTCACATGAGTAACCCTTGTCATGTCTCTTTCTCTTCGCAAGCGGCTTCCTCAGTGTCGATGCCCTTACAACCCTTTATGAATCAGTATGGAGGAGGATATTATCCTATTGGACAGGGACATGGTGTAAACCAAGATCCTTCTTGGCCTGCAATTTCTCAAAACCAATCTTTCCTTAGACCTTGGACTCAAATGTCACAATTCACCACCGCCACAAGTCCAGTCACTGCGTGTCATACTGGCATTATATCACCAACCACTGCTAGTCATGTTGGAGATTGGTCAACAACCTCTGCAAGTCATGTTGAAGACCTACAACCAGTCGCTGCAAGTCATGTTGGGGGCACAAGTCTAGTCACTGCATGTCATACTGGCGTTATACCACCAACCTTTGTTAGTCATGTTGGAGGTTGGTTGACAACCTCTGCGAGTCATGTTGAAGACCTGCAACTAGCCATTGCAATTCATGTTGGAGGCATATGTCTGGTCACTGCTAGTCACACTGCACATCCATAACCAACCTCTGCTAGTCATGTTGGGGATTCATCACCAACCTCTGCTAGTCATGTTGGAGATTTTCTACTAGCCTCTACAAGTCATGCTGGGAGCATGTCAACAGCCATTGCAAGTCATGTTGGGGGCATTCATATGATTGAGAATCCTAAGTGTCTCAGACGTAAGCCTAGATTCCTTTGTAGGACTTGTGAAGGAAGTCACCTTACTCGTTTGTTGACTGTTACTGTTGGGATACCAGAAGCATGGGGCTCACCTAAGGGCCCTTCGGGTTCTGAGGCATCTATGGTTTCACAACACTCTATTCCTTCTTTGGTTGATATAACAGTCATGCCGATGCAATCTTCGGCTGACACCCATTTCCCTTTAGGGGTTGATGCGTCCTTTGACCTTGTTGTCTCACATCTCATTCAACCCATGGTCATGTCGATGCAATCTTCGATCGACACCTCTCCTATGTTTGGGGGTGATGCGTCTCTTGACCTTGTTGTCTCGCATATTGTTCAACCAACGGTCGTGTCGATGCAATATTCAACCGACAACACTCCTAGTTTTTGGGGTGATGCACCTCTTGACTTTGTTGTCTCACATCCTATTCAACCAATGGTTTAGGAAGTGGTCGTATCAATGCAATATTCGATCGATCCCACTCTTCTCTCATAGAATGACAAGTCTAAGGAAGCGGTCACGCCAATGCAATTTTTGGTCGATCCCGCTCTTCTGGTTCTGGTTCTATACCTTCTATTCCATGTCCTTATCATTTCTATCACTTCACCTTCTGAACAAGAGAGAGTTTTACTCTTCTCAATTTCTCTCCCTCCAAGTCTTGATGAGGTTCCCTTTGATTGGGATGGTCTTATAGGGTATCCAATGTCTCTGTCTATGTCTTTTCTAAGAAGAGACATTATTCGACATAACAGGAAGACAATAACCTCCGTTGGCACTTTGTCCTCCTCAACTTGGAGAGCTTTGGGTCTTCTCGAGCTTAAGTCGGTTCTTCGTAAGACACTGGAATTCCACAGAAGATCCACATGGGAGCCTTGGCCTCCCCCGTGACTTGTTCCCTAGAATCTCCCAAACGAGTCTTAGTTAATCTCTTTTCCGATTCGTTATTAAAAATTGAAAATATCGTCGAGTGATTTGTCCCTTTCACACTCATTAAAATTGGATTTGAAAGATCATGAGTCTTAGTTAATCTCTTTTCCAACTCGCTATCAAAAATGGAAAATATCGTCGAGTGAACTTGTCTTTTTCACACTCGTAAATTGGATTTGAAAAGACATCTATTTGGCACAAGTTTACCCCTTTTTCACACCAAGTAGCCTAAAAGATATAAAAAATGACATTTTTTGGCGTTAAATTGTGATTGCATCTCATGCCCTTGCTTGCAGTATTGAGCCTTTAGCTGGTTCTCACTTTGTGTTATAAACCATGGCCCAAGCAGTTTGCATCATCAACCAAGAAGATCCTTGTTTATATCCTTTGCAATTTGACACCCTATACCCTGGAGGGAACATCACCCTAGGTGTCCATCTCCCACACGCATTTCCTTGCATTAAGCATAGGTGTGTTCCACTGTTGGAACTAGTTTTACTTACTTGTGACACTCGTTCCCTCCTCTGTAGCATAGCATTCACTTGTTATGAAAAAAAAAAAATATGGGCGGGAAGGGAGTACTATATTGTAATTGGCAGTAGTTGTGTCGCCTTTGAACAGAGCACAAAGTTATTGAGTCCTTGCATCATCATAATTTTGGTTTTAGCATGGCCTTAGGAAGCTGATCTCATTACAGAATTTTCTCTACCGACTGGTTAATCTTCCAATCACTATAGAGAACATTATGGATGCCTCTTGCATCTAGTTTTCACATCATTAAGTCTATGCTATCAGATTCCACCGTATGTCTCATGCTCTTGTCCAAAGGAAGTCTATCAACCTGTGTTGGCCACTTCTCAAAAATATTGACTTTGCATGTTGGCCATACCCTCAATTTGTCTCAGAATCACATGATACTTTGGTCTTATGATGCACCCTGGCCCTACTTTCATCATTGGTAGGTCACCTTGAACACAAAAATCGGCATTTCATCATGGGTTGTTGACTGGCTGGTTTCCCTTGTGTTCGACGGCAAGACATCTATTCACACTTTTGGATTCATGCAGTGTCTTGGATTCCATTATCCTTATTGGTGGTCTCCTCGCCTTCATCAGTAGTTTTCATCATTGGCTTCTATTCAGAGGGTCTTTTTCGTGTACCGCTTGCATTTGGCACACGCGAAAGACACACAGGGTCAATGGTTTGTAAACATGTTCTTCATCCGATCTCCACCAAGTCATGAAGCTCCTAGTTTTTTCCTCATGTTGACTGATGAGAGATGCATTAATGCTCTCCTTTCAGCAGGTCTCTTTCCATCGACTTCAGTTCATGTATTCTAGATATGAGACCTAGAGTTTTATGAGTACCTTGAGGCTTGCAGTCATTAGTGGCAGGCTCTCTCTCCATTGATAGATAGGAATACATCAATGTCTCTTGATCAATGGATCTCTCAAGTGTTCGACACCGGATCCTTTATTCACATTTGTAGATATGCACTCAGTGCCTTGATACCCGCTTTCATCATTGGTAGGTTGTCTCGCGTTTGTTAACGGTATACCTAAATGACCGGTAATCAAACGATGTCTCATCATGTTTGACTTCAACTCATTTATTCACATGATGTAGACTTGCACCATTGGTGGATTGTATTGAAGACTTGAAGACATCACTTTGTGGACGCATCTTTCCTAAGTTGTTGCTTCCATTTCATTGGACCAGTACCTATTTGACTTCAGCGATCATGGGAGATTAGATTGTACTCCATGGTATACATATATCTTTAGATTGATTTTGAGACTGGTTTCATTGGGCCTTGTTCGTGACTATGACAACTATTGACATGTAATCGCATGTATACTTTCCCACTCATGGCCATGAACACTTGTTGGTATATTTTCCACATGGATCTGCATTGTATTCTTAGCAGCCATGTATGCAAAGTCAGTACATAATGTAATGAGCAATTGATTTTGTCCAGCTGGTTCTCTACCACTCCACTTCTAGTTTATTTATAATGTATTTCGGCTATCACAGATACTCCTCTGATCTCACACATTAGGGAGCATCTGTTATGGAAAGATTTGCCTCACCATTGCTATCTTGCACAGAGGGCCTTTTTCCATTTCCCTATGCAAACTTATCAACCCCTTTTTGATAAATCCAGAGCCAAAAATATATATTTTTCCACATATACGCTCCCTAACTTCTTTGTAAGATGTGTATACGCTTGATGCTCCACTACAGCTCGCGTATATCAAGAGTTGTGCCAGAAAATACAAAATGAGGTTGGGTTTTCATGTCACAAAAAAATATATCTGATCTTTGGCCTTCCATATACTGGAAACGTTCTGACTAGGCCCTTTAGTTGCATTCTAGAGGCTATAAGAGCACAATTTCGAGCTATGGAAAAAGAGGAGAAAGCATTCAACTTTGAGAGCAAAGTTACTTTGGAGAAATTACTTCATATTGAGTCTGCATCCCTTTGTCCCTCAAGTCTGAACATAGTGTTCATCCCCCAAGCTCTTTCCTTATTGTCGAGAGGACCTCATTACCTTTTTTCTATGAGCTTTCCTTTGGTGGAGGATTGAAGTGGTGGAGACCCAGTTGGAAGGAACTTGGTTTCTTGGTTTCGAACCGTGCCAACACGGAAGTCTGTAATGTTGATACTTTTGTTGATCAATTATTAATAGAAATACTCCTTTCCCATCCTATCGATATCTTGCAAATATATGATTATTATCCATGGGCATGTTTGTAATGTTTATTAATTGATTGTGCTATCTGATGTGCTAAATCATTTTATAGATTGTCACTATATACTTCCATCGCTTGTTTGTTGAGAACTTCTTGCAGGTGTAAAGCTTTGGGTCAAAGTGCTCAACGGTGGAACGAAATCAAACGATTGGATCAAGGTAGGCTTATTCCTCGTATTGCACATTAGTTTATATAGCACATGTTGGAACTGAGTTGATTTCTGCAATCATATATGTCTGTTGTGGTATACCCTTGTCGATAGAGAGTTTTTCCCTTGTAACAATTAGTCTCTGATACATAACATAAAAAATTTATAATGAAAATGACAAAAAAAAATTATAATGAAAACGTCTTTTTCACCTATGTCTCCCCAATATTCACCCTCAGGTAGTGCCAAATTGGGATCACCACGAAAATCGGTCTTGGCATAAGAATAATCCTACACCATAATGAGTTGATATCTCAGCCATTGGAAGAAGATAGGCCCATATGTAACAGTTGGGATGCCACCACAGTGTGCCATCAAGTCAGCCCATCTCTTCATGCAAGGATCCCATGGAGTGAGCACACCCTAATCCACATGCTGAAGACACAAAACTGGAACCCTTACTAGGAAAAAGGACACCAAAATCGATTCGTACTCAAATTGTTTCAGTCGACCAGTCCTACACTTTGTTAACTGTTTTTTAATATTTTTGAGGAGGTCGTCACACCAATTGAATACTCAAGGTTCCATGCACTCAATGGCATACTTAAAATGACTCTACAAGGCCATGTGTTGAGTTTCACTCGCTGCTACACGGGTGACGGTGTAGAGTATGGTCCTCAAAGGTAAGTCGAGGACATCCTTTATGGAAACTTCCCCACTATGTTTCTTTGTACCAGCCAAGCAGTGTTGTGTGACATAATAATCCATTGGCTCATCTCCTCCTCTACTTCCTGATAATGACACTCAAGATCCTTGACAAGACAAACCAGAAAAGAAGTGGATGTCGTCAATCTCAGGAAACTTGTTCGTTCATGTCCCACATTCGGACTAAGTGATCTAATAGAAATAATTGGGCCCTCATGCCCTGCACTTTGAATAACTTAAGCAAGTCGCACTCCCAGAGTGCCATGACTGTGTTGGGATCATTCCCTGCAAAATAATATTCCTCCTTGTGCTCTCTTTCCTGCCATTCGAGCATGATGAACTGTGGAAATTCTATCAAACAACATTCAAAGATGAATTAGTTCATTGAAAATAAAAAATTGGGAGCTTCCTTAGTTCTTTCTTTCTTTTTTATTTTTGAGTTGTGGTCGTCACAGGTACCAAGTTTACCATAGTGCAACATAATCACACTTCATCAGTGTAACCCCTGTGACAATCCCAGATCATTGTAGTTCCTGATCTAGAGAACCCGTGACGATCTGGAGGGACTTTTCCCTTTGGAAATTTTCCCACAAAAATAAAAAATGACCATAAAAACTAAAAAAAAAAATTTCTATAGAAAGAGAGAGGGAAGGAAGAGCACCAACCTCACGAAGACGGCTCGAGAAATCATCCACGAATCGCGTCGGAATAGTTGCTTGAAGATCGAGGGGAAATGAGGGTTTTGACACTAGCTTTGGTGAAATACAAATGGAATGGTAAAAATTATTTGTTTTTTACTTATATAACATATTTTACCATTTTTTACCTAAAATGAAATTATTTTTCACCTATGTTAAAGCCTAATGAACATTTCAAAGTGTCAATGTTACAGGATACAGGTCGAGCGATTGGACGTTTGATATGGATCAACCCTTTTATCGTTTTTTACGTGTTTTGAAAAATCATTTGATGTAAATATGATTTTAAGTTTTTTCAGTAAAACACATTGAGCATAGTCTTTTTTCTTTCTCACGCTCATAAATCTATGAGAATGTAACTGAGTAAAAGGAACCTCCCTGGAGTCCTCTTTAAGCTCTTTTCAAACTACCTAAGCATGAAAAGATAGCCAAGTGATCTTGTTCTTTTCACGCCTGTTAAAGTATTTGAAGAAAATGTTTGTTGAGAGGTAGATTATCTCGTTTTTGGTCTCATCGAACTACTTTACGAAAAATTACATTTTGGAGTTTTCTTTAAGTGTTTTTCAGACACTCTAAACATGAAAAACCCCTAAGTTTTATTTCCTTGGACTCGTAAAACAAACATCGAAAGACCCATATGGGACCGAACCACTCCTTCTTAGGGTTTCTTAAAAATACTCCGAGGGACTCATCTGAAGGATGAGCTTACAGTTCAAGCATATGTTATCCTCATCAATTTTGTGTAAAAATAAAGAGGTACTCGCCAGAAATGGTGGGGAAAAATTGGGAAAGAAATGTATATCTGTATCTATGATAGTGGCAGTATGTCTCTCTTGAACATGACACCCCTTTCCATTGTTGTGTCTAGGTTGGGAAATCCATTTGTCTCTCATTTGATCATCCGCAAGTCTATATATTGGTCTTCTGATTTGTTGAAAGGTTTCCGACTGATATGCTCCTTGTTCTCGACACACACATTCTACAAAGTATTTCATCTGTCATGCGTTTCCAACTTCATACTTTGGGGGGCATTCTGTTACACATTATTTTCGTCACCCTTGTGACCACTAATGATATGTGTATCGCTGGTTATAAAAAATATCATTTTCCTATTCCCTGAAGGATATTGAAGAAATAAGACTTTCCCTAAGAGGTGAAATCACCTTTTCCTTATTGAAAAACCCTATCAAGAGAGATCGTTCCACCTTTCTAGTGTTAAGGGTGCAAAAATCCTGGATCGTCACATGTTTCACCACAGTGGCCTGTGACATCATCGTAGGTTTCTCATGTTTACGGTGCAAGGATGTTTAAACGAAGGAAAAAGAACAATTTCTCGAAGGTTCTAGAATGGAATCTTCGAAAGGATGAAGTGGCCTCCGATCGGTTTGGATCTCACCTTCTTCTCTAATTTAGTGGGATCATCCTAATCCCTTCATCCCTTCCCCTTCACTCTATATAAGAAGGGATCTCTCGTGAGAAAGGCTAGCCTGGCTTATGTATGAATAATTATGTTGAAGATTGTGCTTGTGAGAGCTTTGCATTAGCTTTCCAAGTCAGGTTGTGAATACTCTTCATCAAAAGCATTGGAGAAAAGGTGTGTGTGTTGAGGCAAAGGGCCATTGGAAGGGACCCTACAACATCAAGGCATAGGTTGTATTCTCCACTTTCATCAATATATAATGCAGTAATGCATTTCTTCCCTATAAAGTGTCTCCATTTTTATTGCATAACTCCTTGATCTTATGCATAGGTTTCATTAGAATATATATATCGTTTCTCTCTCTTTCTTGGTTTGTGTTTCTCAATAGGTTCAACATCTCGCAGACCTTAGGATGGAGCAAGGACAACACTAGAAAGGATCAAATGAAGTTTAAACGATATGTTGTTTATCCCTCATTGAACTAGTATTTATTACAATGGAAATCTAAGGAGAAGTTTGTATTATGTCATGTTTTGTTCTAATTTCTGGTTCAAGTTAGGGAGATTAGTTTGTGTCAACAATTACCAATTTGTCCAGTAATAGGTGACAACTTCAGAGGTACCTTCGCAAGGTGTCTTGTTGTTGTTCAATGTGATCTATCTTGCTTATGTTCTCCAAAGTCAAACCATTATTCTCATTATATGTATTAGATGTATCATCATGCTAGTTCAATTATGGTATAACTCATCCTCCTCCCTCACTCCTTAGATGAAAAATGCACTATGGACGTAACATACCCGACCCCTAAGTACCTTTTTAAGAGATGGGGTATTAAATTTTTTCTTCTTAAATATTCTCTATCGCAACTCCATCCTATTTTTCTCATCAATATATTTCCAAATATGGTAAATTCACTTAGGATTGAGCTTTAGAACGAAAGGTATGACCTTTCAAAGTTCTTTGGTTTACATAGGAAACATCTCTCTTACTACCACGTGACATCCATGTGATGTGTCATTGGTCGTTCCAAATAATGTGGAGACACCCTCATCCTGGCATGGCACTAGCCTAGCCTACCATGGTGGAACTTCAGTCCACGCAGGCCTACAACCATCGTCACTCAGACCTTCTTTCAACGCACTCTCTAAGGTGGCAGATTTGCGGGCTCGTGGACTCATAATAATTCCCTTCATAAGTCCACTCAAAAGTCTCAACACTTAGATTATTTTTCCATCTACAAAGACTCGCAGACTCACGAATGCATAGTTCTTCCTTTCATAAGTCCGCCCAAAAAGTCTCAACACTTATATTATTTTTCTATCTACGCAGACTCGTGAACTTATAGACTCGTGGACTCATGAGCATATAATTCTTCCCTTCATAAGTTTGTCCAAATATTCTCAACACTTAGATTATTTTTTCTATCCTTAAACTCGACAGGGACCCACTCCCTATCACTTTGACTAATTATGCACCTCCACATGGCTTCCTCGTACATGTAGGTTCGTGATATCAACATAACTTTAGCATGATGTCATCCCTCCTCTCGTCAACGTCTAAGGGATCCTTAATGCAATGGTTGTGATTTCTCCCAGAACCTTTGTTAATGGATGGGATTCTTCCTCGACTCCTTCGACTTTACACTTGGATTCCAAAGAACCGTGATCATTGATCTATGCCTTCAGTCAAAAATTAAAGGTTGACATATCTCTCAAATGTAACAAGATTTCCCCACATTTTTGAAAGAATTTAAATCTCGACCAATCCCACGATGCCATGTGGAATTATCCAGGCATGCCACATCATCATGGTGTACGTGGGATCTTCCAATTGAAATTGGACACTACAACAATGGAACTTCAACGTTTAACACACTCTCCTATATCCTCGAATCTCCTAGAGTCTTGGAGTTTCAAGGTTCCAAAATTCCTCTCCACGTACTTCGGCCTTCGACCTTCGGGATATTCTTATGCACCAACATGTCAAATATCTCGAAGCCCCGAAGTCCCAAAGTCCCAGACTTCCTTTCCATGTACTTCGACCTTCAGCACTTCAGGATGTTCTCACCCTTGTGCCTTACGTTTCTCAGAGTAGGAATTCACTAAATTACTTACAATGTCCTTCCACTATACTCGATCTAACGGTCCTGAAGGGTCCTGAAAGATCCTTATATGTATGGCCCACATTACTTCGCGACTTCGAAATTCAAGGATTCCTACTGTCTAACACAGTTTTACTCAAGGATTGATTCAACGCCAAATTGATCGTAGATTATATCCAACGGTCAAGAATATTTTGATGCTTTTGGATCGATGGCTCGCGTTACTTTGCGACCAAAATGTTGGTCAGGGTTTAATGATTGGATGGATCCCACGATAACTGATAAGAAACCACCAATTGTCGATCAAACTCTCTAGTAACCATGTCAATAGGTTTTCTTTGGCAGGATTAGAGTATTGGGAAGCTCTAACATCATGGAGCCCTAAACCTCCAAAGTCCCGAATCTCAAAAGGCTTAGATCCTTTTCGAACATAGAAAAGGGTCCCAGAACCCCAGTTATATGGGACTTTGACAAGCCCGAGAGGGATACACTCTTAAATCTTACCCATGATTTGGTTAAGTCTGTGGACTCGATCTTGTGGTTACTTGGATGAACGATTTAAAAGGAAGTTCCTTCCATTTATAGAACTCGAATTCTATGACAGGAAAAGGGATTTCAAGGGATGGACGAGTTCAGAATAGTCCTATAGATTCCGTCTCGATTCTGTATTCACATATTTTATCCTTAGACGGTCTTTTGGAGGGTTAGCCCATATATAGATTTTGACAGGGGGTCACTCGCTATTTTCCCCAAATTCATTTACAACCCATTAGTAACATTTCTCCCTAGCTAACAGGATTTAAAACAGAAATCCATTGATGGGATATGATATTGGAACTTCACTTCGAATTACCAGTCAGTCAGGCCATCCAAATCATAATCATCTAGCATCCAAATAAGATACAATGTTATACCATCATCCCTATATATCAAGGATGTATATGTATAGCACAAGTACAAGCATTCAATCATGCATTTCAATTCAATTACACATAGTCTATGAAATACTTATCTATTACAGTTGATAGCCAACCAACTGACTATGGTTGTTCACCTTTCCACCCAACCATAGGATCATATGCATCCACTTTTAGTATTTTTTCCACCCCTGTTCCAAGCCATGATATCACTAGGAAATCTCTCTCAAGTTCTCAATAAGGTTTGAAGGTTACTCTCCTTCACTCTACTCTAGGTAGAGATTTTTCTTACACCCACCTACCATGAGCCCCTTCGATATTTATTAGATGCCTTCCTGGCATCAAGCTTGCGGCCCTCTTAGCTGAGGTTGGGTTTCAGGTCTTCCATCCTCCAGCTCATAACCCTTCTATGGGTTTTATAATCCTCCTATTGCACACGCTAGTGCATTCCTTTCAGCAATTCTCTTTCTTAAAGGCCGAAAAAATCCTCCTTCGGTTCTCTCTCTGTGCATACCTAGGTCACACGCCCCTTTTCGTGTGCTTTTCTTGCATGCATGACTTAGGCATGTTCTCAACATGTCCTTTTATTTCTTTTATCATACGGAAACTTGTGGGTCAATCCTAGGGACCCATGGTGATATTTCCTATTGTCCTCTAGATAACTGCTTCCCGTCCCTTCCGAAAACCCTCCATACTTCCATTCATTTGGGTGGTTGGTTGTTGAACTACCAACCCCCCCTCATTAACTGACTTGTCTTGTTATCCTGGCTAAGGGTAAATAATTTGAATGTTTCCAATTAATATTTCTGCAAGGTGCCTTGGGGTCCTTTAACTTAACATAATTCCCCTCATTCCTCTAGTGATATCATGGCCAGTACTTTAAGGCTTCACCCATGAATCAACTATCGGCGTTTACAATTAAAAAATAATACATTTACAATATTTGCAAAACATTGCATGGAAATCATAAATTATGATTAATTACAGGTTGGGGGAAACAGGGATGTTACAATCCCCTCCCCCTTAAAGGAACATCTTCCTCGGTGTTCTCATCAACACTCATCGTGACTTCGTCTTTCAGTTGCTTCGACGTCATTTTTCTTTTTTTGGTCTCTTCCCTTCCCATACTCTTGTCATTTAGCACATGCTTATTATCACACAAGTTGTAGGTTGGGAAAAGCTCGACCCAACCACCAACATGGAGACAACTAGCAGAGAACCTACCCATTGTGACCTTAGGCAAGTATTCTCGTCAGTTTAGAGGTGAAGTAGTCACCTCAAGGGGGGAATCTCGGTGACCCTAGGGGGGATTAAGATGAAAAATGAGGTGTATGGATGGATGCCCCCAAAGGTCAATTATAAATGGTATAAGGAACATGGAGAATATTATTGGGAAAGTTTAAGGGTTTCCAAATGAGTTGAGTGACCTATCGAGAGAAATATACCTCCCTGAGACACAATGAAAACCAAGTATAATTGTAATATGTTAGGTGGACAAGAAAGTTAATATTTTTGTCCCTACTTGCAACAATAATTAATGATATATATCAGCATATATAATAATAATAATAATAATTAATTTTAAGGTCACGGCCAAGCCACACCAAATTGGTGTATGAGACCCCCTTGTTTGTGGGATAAGGGACCCCCTCCGCCCAATGATTTGACTGGTAAATTCTACGGAGGTATACATACCCTACCCCCCTCTGGATTTGAACTTGTGACCTCTTAGGAGGAAACACATGTTCTTAACCATTAGGCCCACTCAGGATGTATTTATAGTAATCTCTTTTTAAGGTCATGACCAAGCCACACCAAATTGGTGTAAAAGATAATAAGAGCTACAAAATAAGTGCTAAAATTCCAATTGAATAAGCACAAGACAAGTTAGTAAAGACTAGTTTAACTCAATAATGATATAGTAATACTTTAGCACAAGATCAAGGCTGCAACAAAAAACTAACTGCAGTGATATTTATCACATTATGGATGTATAAAATCAAGCCTTATAACATAAAAATCAGCCAATGAAAATCAGTTCTAACTAGCTCAAAAAGTGTATTAGGGTTAGTATTTTGTTAGGGAAAATTTATAGCCAATTTATAGGGTTAGTTTAGGAGTTAGCTAGGGTTATAAAGTTAGATTTATTCAGCCCTAATGGTTGTAGGTTAGTTTTGTAATAGAAGCAATTTTTAGTGGATGAAATAGGACGCCTCAATGAGGCAAGGTAGCATAGGGCTCAAGGAACAATCCCAATTGGAAGAACTTCAAAACATCAACTTTTCATGTTTACCAATGCAACTTATTATTTCTCCAATGCAATGACTAGTGCCTTTAATTATGGGTTAATGGGGTCAAAAGAAAATATCTAGGGCTACTACCTCCTTGGGGGTTATAAATGCTCTTATTCCCCAAGGCAAGCAACCTAAATAGGCTTTAAAACTAAGGGGTGTATGCACTTATACTTCCTTAGAAAACCCTTGAAAAACAATAATTCTATGCTCGAAAATTATTATGGAACTAAAGTAGGGGTTTATGCACTTATACTCCCTACCTAGCCTTAGCAAAATCAACCTTGAGCTTGAATTAAAAATGATAGAAAAAAGTAAAAAAACCTTATCAATCCAATAGAAACAAGATTAACCATAAGATGCCAAGATAAACCACCACAATAGCAAGAAAATGACCTCTAAGAGTTAGCGCATCATCATCATCAACTCCATAACCAAAAAGACACCATATCATAGCACAAGATAGAAAAAATCCTCAAGGGTAGCGAAAATTTCAGTCCTCTACATCTCACAATGGGAGAGTTATGATTCAAAATGAGATCTTATGATCTCTATTTATACAAAATGTCATTCACATAGTCTGTCAACATTAGCAAGGGTAAAACATAAGATAAGGGGTCCACAACCCTTAGCTTTCCTCTTGCAACAAAATAATATTAGACAATTCACTTTTAATTTCACTTTTACACAAAATAAACCCTAGAATAAGGTGATGTCATCCATTTAGGGGACGCTTTGGCACTTTGAAGAAGTCGTTGGATAGGTAGATGCATGGCTAGGCATCCAAATGCCATTTTCCACTCATCTAAATCCTCTCTTGATGGTCTTCAAGATTCCTTCCTTCAAAACATGCCACGTGTCATCAAATAACTCCTTCACCACCAAACCCTAGACCTCTAGGTGATGTCAAGCCTCCAAAATATGACGTTTTTCCTCTCCTAGGAAAAATGTTTGACATGTGAGGGCTAGTTCATGTCATCCATGATGTCTTTTAGGCCTCCAAAATTACATCTCTATCATCCGGCATGCGGTCCCTTGGCATCCAACCTGTGGACTTAGAGCCCCATGGAAGCCCAAGCTAGGCTTGCTCCTCTAAAATTGTCCACCAACAAGGTCCTACAAGACAAAAAGGTATGCCCTCAAAAGATATAAAATCAAAGATATCATGACAAGTGTAAACCATGTCTAATAAGCCAGGAACCTAAACATGTGCATCAAAACTACCTCATCAAATTAAACAAATGCTCAAACCCTATACAATTGACCAAGTTTAAGTATGGGAGGGGTGTCATAGGAGTCCTTTTGGGTAAATGAAATTACTCAAGTAGGGGATGCTCCCAAGGATGGCCTCTCAAGGTTGTGTAAAGGATGATAAGGTGGAAGGGGCTTGGACTTCATAGGTTGTTGAGTTTCATCACATACAAGGGCTCATATTGTCTCATTCATGGATTTGTTTCTAGAGGCTGTGTGGCACCTTCATTTTCAATTCACTTTTTCCAAGCCCATCTTCTTGCCATTCTTTGTTTCTTTCATGTTTTAAGGA
Source organism: Picea mariana (assembly GCA_032191745.1). NCBI lineage: Eukaryota > Viridiplantae > Streptophyta > Pinopsida > Pinales > Pinaceae > Picea > Picea mariana. Next base: position 57,207 of record JASDQU010106639.1, on the reverse strand, counting down.
ATGAGTTGAAGGCCTTTATACCAGTGTGGTGTCCAGGTGATGATAGTGTCACTCACAAGTATCTTGCAGAAATGAAAAGGTTGGATAATGATGAGACCCCCTTTCTCTCAGCCATGCAACTAAGAGCCATTACCATGGATTGGTGACGAGATGATGGCAATTTCATACCACTAGATACCCATGATAATGATAGGTCTCCCTATGATGAGACCTCCTATCCTCCAACTAACCCTTTAAGCATTCATAATCATGTATTCTTGTGGGTCCCTCTTTTCTTACAGAGAAGCACTTCATTTCTTTGTCAATGGATCCATAGGTGAATCATCTGGAAGGTCTATATAAATAGGATTTTATCTTTTTAGCCAACATCAATCCCTATGGGCCTTCAGCCCCTTCTTCCCATGAAATGAGGTACATGCCCTTCTTGGGTCACTAAAGCCAAAGGACCTAGAAGAGGGAAATATGTTGGGAATGTAATGAATGGAAAGTGGTAAATATGGTCGGGAATGGTACGAAAAACCTTCAAGGGACCCCCAGTTATAAACCTTTCCCAAAGGTTTTCCACCCAATAGGAAATCTATGACACTCACCAAGGTGAAACAAGGTTAAAGGAATAATGTCCAAGCAAATGATTTATAATCAAATTTATCTCAAATACAACATGTCCAAATTCCTTAAATATTAGGGCAATTACCTTCCACAATACATGACTTATACCGCATGGAGAAAGGCCCCTCTACCTTCCAGAAGCTAGCTGGTGTGGTGGATTTTCTGAAAATGGATCAAAAGTGGTAACAGAGCAGGCCCATGTATGTGTAAGTGGATATTGTTGGTCATGTAGTCTCTTGGCACTCCATATCTACAACCTGAGGGCCTTGAGACATGATCTCCTTATTTATCCCACAAAATGGGGATAACAATGTCTACAACAAATTTTCAACAACAATCATATTAGTTATCATTTCATGCAAAACATTTTATTGTTGTTTAAATTCAAGTGGAATATTCTCAAGTTAGCATAATTCTTATCTGTGTAGTTCATGGATCTGCATCTATATGGATGTCCTGTTAACTTAGCTCATTGTTTTCCTTGACATACCCATTATGTGCATGATTCTAGTCAATAGTTTACATGAATTATCAAAGTATCATCTTCCTTGCGCTCACTCACCCTCCGGGCCTAGGCTCAGGCATCCCCTTCTCTACTATATATTCCATCGGGCAATTCATCTTGTCTTGCCAATAATTTCTCACACAAGAATATTTCTAGAGGATTTATCAAGTCTTACAGTTGAGGTGTCCCTCTGACTCGCTCTGTTGAGGTGTCCCCCCCTGGCTTGTGTTACCACAACACATCATATTCTAGGGAAATCATGGCTTACCACATGGTTCTCATGTCTCAATAGTATCCATTTTCATGCTTTCCATATTGAAAGCAATTCTTTGTCCCTTCAGGACATAATTTTCATCTCACTTGTATCACCTGCATATGGTAACTATGATATGTTATCATCAATTTCAATTCAGAATTTTCTTGTAAATCTATCACCCATAGATTTCCAATTTTCACATTTTATTTTTAGATATGTTCCACACAGGAACCAGATTTCCAAGTATGATATTTTCCTTCCCATAGTGGTTTGGCTCAATAGGAATTGGTCTTCCTTATGCGCTTACTTTTGCTGCCATATCCAAGACCATTCTTCCTGCAATTTCAACTTCAATTAGCCAAACAATTGTTAGTTCTCATGCACATTATATTTTCAGTGGCTCACAATAATTTCAAAAATGTGCATACTAACAATCAAATTCATTTACTCAAAAAGGAAATACCATTTCTTAATCATGCTTTACTTTAGCATACCAAGCCTTTTAACATGCAATCAGGCTTCAAATGAATTTAATCAATGTTCCATTTTCCATGGTCATATTTACACACGATGCACCCTTGCATTGATTTTTAGATTATTACTTTCTACATTAGGCACATTTTCCTTTGTGGGTTGGAACTCAACCAACCTTTTACCAAATGGTTCATGTATACATATTTATTTTTATATCGGGACTATGTTTTTCTTGTTTCAGTTGATCATGATCTCAAATCATCTTACATCAAACTAAAAGTTTCACATGAATGCATTCAAGCACTCTTCCTTCATTGGTAACCTACATGAAACTAAAAATTTCACATGAATGCATTCAAGCACTCTTCCTTCATTGGTAACCAAGGTGCAAACACTCATGGCCACCCAAATTATCTTTTCTTTAATACCTCTACAATTCAGGTAGAGTATTGGAAGGTCTTCCTTCCTTAATGAGAAATCCATTGTCTTCCCTCTTACACAAGCACGTATTTCCTTAATGCACTCCATTTCAACGTGCTACCTATGAGCACTTTTGTTCCCAATCACTCTTGATTGGTAAATGTATCCAAGATACTACTTATTCATGAATTTTTTGTTTTCTTTCAAGGATTCTAATCATCCTTGACTGGCATAGATTTCCTCTCTTTATTATTCAGATTCTTGTTTCCTAAATATTACCCTTCTTGGGTAGCAACGACATACAACAACCAATCAAAATAATTTGCATATCACTAAGATAATGAAATATTTTCATAAGGGATTCTTACCAAATACTTTTCCATTCCCATGTCATATGAGCATGAGATATTTTATACTTGTTTTGGTTGAGATATAAATTACCTCATCAGTGGTGCTTCATAGAGACTTTTAAAGTCCCTTCAACAAATTTCAACAACAACCTTCTTGTATTCATTCTCTGCTTGAGGTTGTCCATCATTGGTAACTATCTTTCCCTAATGGTTGTAGGTTATTTTTGTAATAGCAGCAAGTTTTAGTGGATGAAATATGACGCTTCAATGAGTCAAGGTAGCATAGGGCTTAAGGAACAATCTTCAAGTGGAAGAACTTCAAAACATCAACTTTTCACTTTTACCATTGCAACTTATTATTTCTCCAATGCAAAGACTAGTGCCTTTAATTATGGGTTAATGGGGTCAAAATAAAATATCTAGGGCTACTACCTCCTTTGGGGTATAAATGCTCTTATTCCCCAAGGCAAGCAACCTAGCTAGGGTTTAAAAATAAGGGGTGTATGCACTTATACTTCCTTAGAAAACCCTTGCAAAACAATAATTCTATGCTTGAAAATTATTATGGAACTAAAGTAGGGGTGTATGCACTTATACTCCCTACCTAACCTTAGAAAAATCAACCTTGAGCTTGAATTAAAAATGATAGAAAAAAGTAAAGAAACCTTATCAATCCAATAGCAACAAGATCAACCATAAGATGCCAAGATAAACCACCAAAATAAAAAGAAAATGACCTCCAAGAGTTACTGCATCATCATCATCAAGTCCATAACCAAAAAGACACCATATCATAGCACAAGATAGAAAAAAGCCTCAAGGGTAGTGAAAATTCTAGTCCTCTACTTCTCACAATGGGAGAGTTATGATTCAAAATGAGATCTTATGATCTATATTTATACAAAATGTCATTCACATAGTCTGTCAACATTAGCAAGGGTAAAACATAAGATAAGGGGTCCACAACCCTTAGATTTCCCCTTGCAACAAAATAATATTAAACAATTCACTTTTAATTTCACTTTTACACAAAGGAAACCCTAGAATGAGGTGATGTCATCCCTTTAGGGGATGTTTTGGTACTTTGAAGAAGTCGTTGGGTAGGTAGATGCATGGATAGGCATCCAAAGGTCATTTTCCACTCATATAAATCCTCTCTTGATGGTCTTCAAGATTCCTTCCTTCAAAACGTGCCACATGTCATCAAATAACACCTTCACCACCAAACCCTAGCCCTCTAGGTGATGTCAAGCCTCCAAAATATGACGTTTTTCCTCTCCTAGGAAAAATGTTTGACATGTGAGGGCTAGATCATGTCATCCATGGTGTCTTTTATGCCTCCAAAAGTACATCTCTATCGTCCGGAATGCGGGCCCTTGGCATCCAACCTGTGGACTTAGAGCCCCATGGAAGCCCAAGCTAGGCTTGCTCCTCCAAAATTGTCCACCAACAAGGTCCTGCAAGACAAAAAGGTACGCCCTCCAAAGTTATCAAGTCAAAGATATCAAGACAAGTGTAAACCACATCTAATAATCCAGGAACCTAAACATGTGCATCAAAACTACCTCATCAAATTAAACGAATTCTCAAACCCTATACAATTGACCAAGTTTAAGTATGGGAGGGGTGTCATAGGAGTCCTTTTGGGTAAATGAAATTACTCAAGTAGGGGATGCTCCCAAGTATGGCCTCTCAAGTTTGTGTAAAGGATGATGAGGTGGAATGGTTTTGGACTTCATAGGTCGTTGAGTTTCATCACATACAAGGGCTCATATTGTCTCATTCATGGGTTCATTTCTAGAGGGTGTGTGGCACCTTCATTTTCAATTCACTTTTTCCAAGCCCATCTTCTTGCCATTCTTTGTTTCTTTCATGTTTTAAGGAATGAGTTGAAGGCCATTATACCGATGTGGTGTCCAGATGATGACAATGTCACTCACAAGTATCTTTCGGAAATGAGAAGGTTGGATAATGATGAGACCCCTTTCTCTCATTCATGCAACTAAGATCCATTACCATGGCTTGGTGACGAGATGATGGTAATTTCATACCACTAGATACCTATTATCACATATGTCGGTAAAGGGGGTGTTCTTCCTTCAGAATGGACACCATGGAAAAAGAATGACAATAAGTGGGCTAAAAACCCACTTATCCTAAGTTTTGTGATCGAGCGCTTTATTTTAATAGGTGCATGGATCTGAGTGGTTGAGATCTGCATGCTCAGATCTATAGCATAGGTTCAATTCCATACCCTCCCCCCCCCCCGGTCGTTCTACCTTTAATGGGGGGGGNCTCACCTCATGCTGAAATCTATCTCCCACTTCGTCTCTCACCTCCACCCATCACATCCTCCACTCCCACTCCCCATCTCGTTACGCTATGCCTATCCTATACTCAGCATTGGGCCATAGACCCTTATCTCTCCCGCCTATCATCTCTCACCAAGTGTCCTTCCTCTCACGTCCTCCCTGGCAAATGGTCCCATCTCGTCTACTGCCACAACCTCACATCTGCCCCCACATCATCGCCCCAGGCCACTCCACCTCTGACCTGTCCCAGCACAATGCACACGCCTTCCACCACCTACATTTTCCATGTCACCCTCCACCTGTCTCGCCTGATCACATGGGTTCTCCTCGTCTCACCTTCATGGCATTGGCGTCATCATCCCCGCCAAGAGCCTCATCCACGTCTATCGACTAGGTCCCCTCGTAGTAGCCCAAAAAAGTAGCAACAGCCAAGAGAAGGTCACCACGTTGTCCAGGAGAAGAGTTGACTTGGGCCTCTCTGATCCTGAGGTAGAAGTCAATGCAAATAAGGAAGGTGGGTGAGACATTGTCTCCTCCCTTAAATAGAAGGCCAGAGAGGGACAAAGCACAGGTGTAGGCTATCAGTCTACACTGACAGAGATCGCGTCCGACAAGAAGACTGCATGGGCAGTATGACCAATATCTTCATGTGCAGCCTTCCAAAGAAGCTCGTCAACGTAAAGCCTCAAATGCATGACATGATTGTGTTTCAGGCAACAGATCCAGTTCTAAGTATATGTAGGCATTTTTTCTATTTTGTTAGTATCGATGGTAGAGCTAAGCTCCCAATTGTAAATTTTTAGCAAGGCCTCTGGTTCTCTGGTTATAGACTAATATTTGAGACTTCTTGTTTAATGGCAGCCAACCTCTTCCTTACTCTTTTCTTTTGACTCTTAAATCCCAGGCATGGATGATCCAGTCAGGTGTTGTAATGATTGTATAATGTAGGTTTGATTATACTGGTTATTGCAACATTTTCATTTTCTTGAATTTTTTGGATCTGAGAGGATCTCATACCTAAGACTTTTCCTCCAAAGGCTACTGGAAGACCGAATGTCCAGAGAAGACTTTCATTCCTCTCTTGTTTTTCCTCCACCTACTCACCACTACACAAACTTACTGGCCTAAGTTAGATCAAGACCTCACCTAGCTCTGTATTTCCAACCCAGTTTTTTGAGTTAAAACGATATTGTTCTGAGTTTACTCCCATTCGGTCACCCTTTATAAACAACTTTTGACATATTAACTGATGGGCATTGGGCTTACTCCTGCTGCAATCTAGGAGTGACTCCTGGTGCTAACATTTCTGGTGTCGTTGTCGGGGACGAAGTTGAAAATTTTCCCTGGGATTGAAAGACATTGAGCCTCTGGTTCTAAAGGTGCATCAGGCATCAGAGCCCTCCAAGGTTTCTACTATGAACCTGGCAACTCCCTTGTGATGACTCCACTGGGGAACCTCTTATTTCAATTTTTTCTTCCATAGGCAGGCACGCGAGGTCTACCCCTCAGTTACCCTTGACAACACCTAAAGCAGATCCATAGAATCTTATCAGAAAGGGAAAGGCCCTCAGAGAAGGATTTTCTACTGTCGAACCAGGTATTTCTGATAGTTCTCATTGCCCTCTATTTGAGACTCCAATATATGCTTATCAGTGTGCTATCAGAACTCTTGTTGGATTTTCTCATTTCTTAAATTCCGGGTGTGTTCTTGTTGATTTTTCTCCTCTTGGTCTTCGATTAGAGGGAGAGAGCTTTGTCACTCATATCTCCCTTGTCGTTGCAGCTTGGTCTAGACCTAGGAATTCATAAGATTTTCCCAGCCCAGGCTTTACCATCCCTTCTCCTATTACTGTTGCTATTGTTGTTCCCACGCCAACCTTTGTTTCCTTAAGCCCTGTAGCCTTTTCTTCAAATCCTTTGTTGATCCTTTTTCCTCCCACAAGATCATTTCCAGTCTCCCTAGGCCGAAGCCCTTCTCCCCATGGTTCTCCTCCACCTAATATCCCTATGGTAGGTTCTCATCCCCCTATAAACAGAATGGATGCCATAGTGGTTGTGAGGTATGCCCCTCTGATCTTACCTTAGCCCATGAATCCTCTCCCTGCTGGAGACTACTTGAAGTATATGCATAAATTCATTGGAGAGGAGGACATAACTATTGAATAGCACCTTATTGCCTTCTACAATTATGCAAACAATCTTAACATTGAAAATGAATATGTCTAGATGAGGGTCTTCGTCCAAAGTCTTGATGGTGAGGTGAGGAAATGGTTTAAGGGACTGACCCTTGGATCTATTGTTGGGATTGAATCTCTAGATAACACCTTCTTAAGACAGTGGGGAGATAAAAAAATATTTCATGTATTATAGGACAGAGTTTGGGTCCTTGAAGAGAAAGGAAGGAGAGTCTATCTCTGACTTCTCTAAGAGATTCAATAAGATTTACAATAAGATCCATGCTGAAATAAAACCCTCAAAAGCCTCTGCCAAGATCACTTATGCTAGTGCCTTTGACCCCAATTCTACCTCTTGCTCAAACAAATAAGAGCTACTTCCTTGGCTAACATGCAAGATGCAACTCTGGAAGTAGAATCCAATGTGTTGGTAGTTAACAAGCTTAGAAGCAAATCTGACAGAGACAAGCGAAGAGGGAGAGTTGAGGCCTCGACCTCTGGTTCTTCTATAGCTCACCCTCAAGTAGATGAATTGACCAAGATGGTAAAGTCTTTGTCTGCAGATATGGATAAAATTAAAATGGAGGGGAAGCAGACATACAAACATCCCCAAAACATTGATAACAGAGGCAAATTCAGAAGGTCGAACAACAATGCTCCTCAGATCATGCCAAGGGAGAAAAGAGACGGAGATAGAAGCGATCAGAAAATCCAAACTCCTCTCCAAAACAACCTTGTTATTGATGAGGAGAGATGAGAAGAAGAGATTGACCTTGAAACTCACTGTATTGGAGACACCTCCCCTTTTCCCCATTTGACTCAATCCACCTATGAGGAGTCCCTCATGAATAGTCAAATAAATGAGCTGAGTAAGGAGGAGAAAGCTAGTAGCAGTCCCAATAAATATAACCTCTAGTCAAAGAAGAAAGAAGGGAAGTCTGACATTCCTGATCAGCCTCTCATAGTAGAGAAACTTGTTATGCATGCAGCAGATAGTGCCCAGGAAGGGAAAACTCAAAATCCCTCTCCAATAACCAAAGACCTTGTCCCAGAGATGAGAGAAATTCTGAAGCCTCCTTCCTCCTTTAACTTTGAGCATGAAATTCAAAAAATCAGAATTCCTGTGCCCATTTCAGAGCTAGTCAAACATGAAGATTTCAAAAGGTCCCTCTCTAAGATACTGCAGCCCGAACCACCCTGCTATTTCACAGACTCAATGAATCTCCAAGACAAAAATTCAGCAGTCATCTTAGGTCCTATGGTAGAAGATAAAGATGACTCATCCCCTCCCTTATACAGATCACTGAACATACATGATAAGGTGTTACATAATTGTCTGATGGATTCAGGGGCTTCCCATAATCTCATACCCAAAACTGTCATGGAAGAACTCAAGATGGAAGTCACAAAATATTATCATGATTTTTACTCTTTTGATTCAAGGAGGGTGCAATGTATTGGGTTCATCGAAGAGCTGGTGGTAACCTTGTTCCAGCTGCCCATGAAAATTGTGGTCATGGATATCATGGTAGCTGATGTACCTCCCAAGTTTGGCATGCTATTGTCAAGATATTGGATTAAAAGGCTTGGGGGAACACTGCAGATGGACCTCACATATGCTACCATTCTAGTCTTTGGAGGGGAGCACAGAAGACTGTATAAAGAAGCTCAGCTGGCCTACATCATCAGTGATGAGGCAAACCCCACCAATCACCCTATTTTCTCTTTGGATACTAACTTGGGATCCAGCTTGTTACAGCTCACTAATGCCCCTGAGTCTCCTCTTCAACTCAAAAAGTATCCAATTAACCCCCACAAAGATCCTTCCCCATTTACTTTTGTATGGAAAATTTCTTTGATGGAGCTTCTTCTAAATATGGTGTTGGAGCTGGGATAGTTTTTGTTTCCCCTGTTCAGGAAACTATATCTCTTTCATACAAGTTAGATTTTGAAGCTACCAATAATGTGGCAGAGTACAAGGCTCTTGTTTTGGGCTTAAGGGCTGCAAAGGACATGGGGATTAAAGAAATATCTATGTTTGGTGATGCTGAGCTTATTACTCAGAAGATCAGAAATATTTATCAGGCCAAACACCTTCAGCTTAGGAGCTACAGAAATGAAGTATGGGACCTCATTGACTGTTTTTTCCTGGCTTTAAATATATCATTTATTCCAAGAGGGGAAAACACTGTGGCTGATTCCTTGTCTATTTCAGCGAGCAATTTCAAATTCCCTATGCCACCCAAGGTCAGGTATGATACGGAAGTGAAATATAGGCCATTCATACCTGACAATGTCAAACATTGGAATGTTTTTGAGGATGATCTTGAAATCAAAATATTCTTGGAGACTGTTGAGGAATTATCTGCATTGCACATTGATCAAGACCCTTCTTCTGAAGTCGATCCCTATGCTGATGATTTTCTGAACAAGATTGTTTATCATCATATTGTTCAGCTGCCTAGCAATCACATCCCCAAAGGATTAGTTCCTTTGGAAAGGCTTTTTGATAGAAATGATGTGGCAGTAAAGGGAAAAATCTCAAAGGATGATGTTGATGTGGATAAGTGCAATATTGGCACAGAGGAGAAGCCAAATTTTGTCAAGTTGTCTAATATCTTGTCAAAGAAGTAGAGGACTGAGTATACTGGGCTCTTAAAAGAATTTGTTGATGTATTTTCTTGGACCTATGAAGACCTAAAAACATATGACATCAGCATTATAGAGCATAAGATCCCATTGAAGGAAGAATCCAAACCGTTTAGGCAGAATTTGAGACAGATAAATCCTATGTTACTTCCTATCATGGAGAAGGAGGTAAGGAAGTTGTTGGATTCCCAAATCATTGTCCCCTTGAGATTTTCAGAATGGGTAGCCAATTTGTTCCCAGTGAGAAAGAAAAGTGGAGAAATCAGGCTCTGTGTCGATTTCATAAATCTGAATAGGAGCTCAAAGAAGGAAAATTACCCCTTGCCAAATATGGAACATATATTACAAAGGGTAACAGGTGCATCCAAAATTTCCATGATTGATGGCTTTTCAGGCTGCAATCAGATCTTTGTTTTACCTGAGGATAGAGAAAAAACAACCTTCACCACTCCTTGGGGCACATTCATGTATGCCAAAATTCCCTTTGGGTTAATGAACGTAGGAGTGACTTTCCAATGAGCCATGGACATAGCCTTCATTGGAGAAAAAGATAAATTTGTGGTCAACTATATGGATGACATAACAGTCTTTTCCAGATCCGATAAATAACACTGCTATCATCTGAGAAAGGTCTTCTTAAAATGCAGAAGGTTTGGTCTCTCCTTAAATCCCAAGAAATCGTTGTTTTCCATGAAGGAAGGGAAATTACTAGGGCACATAGTATCAGCTGAGGGAGTCAGAATTGACCCCAACAGGTTGGAGGTGATCCAAACCTTATCTCTCCCAAGGTCCTGGAAAGAGGTTCAGTCTTTCCTGGGCAAGATTAACTTTCTAGGGAGGTTTGTTTCAAATTTTGTTGAAATGGTGAAGCATATCACAACCATGCTAAGGAAGGGGAATGAAATAAAATGGACTATTGAAACCAGGGAATCCTTTAGCCAGATTAAGAAAGCATTGAATGAAGCGCCTGTGCTTATCGGTCCTGATTACTCTAAAGATTTTCTAATTTTCTCTTTTGCTTCATTTGATACAGTGGCAGTTGTTTTACTACAGAAGAATGTTGAGGGATTGGAGCATCCTATCTCCTTCTTTAGCAAGGCATTGAGGGATGTAGAGATCATATATGACATCATGGAAAAACAAGACTATGCATTGGTGAAAGCCATCAAGGCTTTCAGGATCTATGTCCTTCCTTCAAGGATTATTGCATATGTCCCTTTAGTTGTTGTGAAGGACATTCTCATTCAGCTGGACATAGATGGGAAGAGGATCAAATGGATTGCAAAAATCCTTGAGTTTGATCTCGAAATGAAGACCACCAAGCTAGTTAAAGGTCAAGGTTTAGCCAAGTTGTTGGCTAAATCTAATTGTAGAGCCTTGGGGGTTAACTTCGTCAATACTTGCTTAGAAAATTAGCAGGAAAAGTTGTCTAACAAAATCTCTCAGGATAGCTTACCACTAGTAGGATGCACTTGGTATGGAGACATATTATATTTTTTGCAAAAATTAAAGCCCCCTAATGGAATGGGGAAGAGAAAGGTAAGATCTTTAAAGCTCAAAGCAATCAAATATTGGCTAATTGGCTAATTCTTATATTGGAAAGACCCTCTAGGAGTGCTTATGAGATTTCTGGATTCACAAGAGGCCCAAAGAATTGTGGTTGATTTTCATAGCAGCCTATGTGGGGGACATCATTTCTGGAAGACCACAGCCTACAAAATTATCATGGCTAGGTACTACTGGCCCACTTTATTCACTGATGTCTGCGGAGAGATCAGAGCCTGCATCAAATGTAAAAAATTCTCAGGAAAACAACGACTCAAATCCTTGCAACTAAAGGTTGTGGTAGCTTCAACACCCTTTCAACAATGGGGATTGGACTTCATTGGGGAGATTCATCCTGCTTCAAGTGGTCAACACATATGGATCTTAACTGCAACAGATTATTTCACCAAATGGATAGAAGCCATCCCCACCAGGAGTGCTTCACACAAGGTAATCATCAGTTTCCTGGAGGACATCATAGCAAGGTTTGGTTGTCCTAGTAGAATTATCATTGATAATGCTACATCTTTCAAGTCTGAGCCTTTGATCAAGTTCTATGAGCATATTGAGATTTCATTAATTCACTCCACTCCTTATTATCCCCAAGGCAATGGACTGGCAGAGTCCTCTAACAAAATTTTGATCAAGCTTATTAAAAGGTTGTTAGGAGACAATAAGAAGGCATGGGATTCAAACCTCAAATTCTCTCTGTGGGCTGATCGAGTGACAACAAAAAGATCCATAGGTATCTCCCCTTTCCAACTTGTTTATGGGACAGAAGTTGTTTTTCCCTCTCAGCTGGCTCTACCTGTAGAAAAATTCTTTCAGGATTATCAAGGAGAGCCTGATAATATGATCATAAGAATTCATCAACTGGTGGAAGTCCAGCAGACTAGAGATCGGGTGTTGGACAGAGCTCATGATCGTCAGCAAAGGATCAAGAAAACTTTTGACATAAAGGAAAGAAAAGAAGATTTCTAGCTAGGAGATCTAGTGCTTAAATGGGACGCACCCAGGTAGGACAGAGGAAAGCACAGCAAATTCGAAGCCTTGTGGATTGGGCCTTTCAAAGTTTCTAAGACAATTCCAAATAATACCTATAGGTTGCAGAATTTGGAGGGTGATGAAATTTTTGGTGGCCCTCTAAATGGGAATTTTCTAAAGAAGTTCTTTATTTGAGCCACGGGTGGCTCTCCTGTATTTGTAAATATCATTTTCTTGTTTGTCTCTTTGGTTTTAATAAATGACTCCATATCCCAATCGTAAGGCATTGAAACTGCAGAAGAGTTATTGGCATCTCACAGGGAGCAAGCCATCCCCCATGGAGCCTAATGGTATCACATATGTCGGTAAAGGGGGTGTTCTTCCTTCAAAATGGACACCATGGAAAAAGAATGACAAGAATTGGGCTAAAAACCCACTTATCCTAACTTTTGTGATCAGGCGCTTTATTTTAAGAGGTGTGTGGATCTGAGCAAATGAGATCTGCATGCTCAGATATATGGTGCAGGTTCAATTCCGAACCACCCCCTCGTCGTTCTGCCTTTAATGGGGG